>OY747712.1:20323234-20510734 GCA_963556495.2 Valencia hispanica | reverse complement strand
ATCAGTTGGAAAATAGTATCCCCCTTTGTGTAATCTAATCTCAGTATACAGGCAGCTGTGTTAAATCTGTATAAAACCTGACCTGTATGGAAGAGTGATAAGAACGTAGTTGTATGAAGAAGTCACTTTTGCTAAAAGCCATATAGCCAATGCCCAGATGTGGACAAAGGTCAGGACAGAAGAGACCAACATGAAACTTTTTGACTAGAATGGAAAAAGGGTGGAGTAGAAATGCAGTCTACACTTTTTAAAACTATATATCCTTATTCTTTAATTTCACAACTATACACTTTTGTGCTGTTCTGGTACCTATAATCCAAATGCAACGATGAAGTGTGTGGTTGTAGCAAAAGCTCAAGGGGTATGAAACCGTCCAAAGTACTGCGTTTAAGGTTCAACTGTAATAAAATGAGTTGCCAAATGTGAATGACGCCAAAATAAATGAACAAATAGCACATCTATACACGGATACACTGTAGGCCACTTTGAGGTTGATGACGTCCGGCCCATGGCACCTTGAGATTTGGCTGGGTGGAAGCTTAACTCAAACTCACAACCTCTCAAATGGCAAAAAGCTAAAGCTTCCAACAGAGGGAGAGAAAACTCTTTTGGTTTCTAAAAATGAATCACTTTCAAACTGAAAACAATTTCAATCCTCTACAAAAGCAAGTATTTGTAGTTATAAAAAAAACAATCAGTGGAAACTACTTGAGTGTCATCGATCACTGTTAAGGTATTGGCATGAAACTTCAGCTTGCTAGCTAAGAGCATCATGTCTGTTAACCTTTTGAAAAGTGTCACAATTTTGCCTCCTTTAAACTGCCTGTTGAGGTATCTTCCACACATACCAGATTGTATATAAAGCACTTTGTCTCATTTTGCTAAACAGAGTATCAAATTCTTTTATCTAACCAGCCAATATCCCTTCTGTATAGTTGATAATCTGAAGAGAATATCAATGGGAATTTTTTTTTCAGAAGCACTGATTAATTTAGTGGGTGTTTATTTTCCATAAGTATGTATTAAACTCAAATTGCGGGTAGTAACAATTTACATGACTAGCTTTTTGGGAAAAAATATTTAGTAGTTTCACTATACCATACTTTAACTTAATAGTATTATGAAGTGTCTGAGTAAAATTTGTGGATTATCTATCAACTGTAACTTCACTGAATGAAGAACATGTTTTAACCAAAAAAACAAGACTCAGTTTATATATCGACTGAGCATACAGTAAACACCAGACTTTTCACTGGAAGTACTTTTCACCTTGTTCTAAGATAAATGTATATTATTGTAAAAGAAAAACGACTTTCTTCGGCCACAATTCTTTTTTGAGTACAATTTTTGGGTACTCTACTCATCTCTGGTTGGATCACAGTAGGGGTTTGAATTAATTTGTGCATTACGCCATTTTAATACAAGCTCGGCATACCCATCAATTAGGTTCATGTCTGAAATCACAGCACAATATCAGGAAAACATGTAATGCAAAAATGTTTACTCCAATGACTGTTCATGGTTGATCTACTTTTCCACCAGTCTAAGCCTCAGCATCTGAAAATATCAAAAGTGGGCATCTAGGGCAGTGAAAGCTAACATAAGGCCTGGTGTTATTGGCTTGCATAATTTGAAGATATTGCAGTCCTTTGCCATTGTGATATTTAGCCTCAGTATAATATACGGCTCTACTTTAGACAGACGATATTCCTTCAGCACTGAAAATATGAACAATTCATCAAAATGTCATTCTGAAAACTAGATGTCATCCTTAAAAACATGCAAAAATATTTAACCAGTAAAAAGTTTGCATTTAAAATCCATCCTGTGACTGTCTTCACATCTCTGCAGAAGTGCAAGTCTCTTCATTTCCCCATGAAGATGGTGGAGATGCCCAACACAGACGCCCTCACGTATTTGATGTATAAAACAATTAGAGACTGCCTTGGTGATCTGAACCGAGGCCTGGAGGATACACTTCAAAGAGAATTCAGCAGAGTTTCTGATAAAGGTATGTCGGTTTTAAGAATTGATCATCCTAAACAATTTTGTAATTATCCATTTCTTTGCATTTGTAGTAAACTCACTGAAGGAGAGCATCAATCCAAACACTGAAAAGACTAAAGGTATGAGTCTTCTTGAACGCATGTGGATGTTTTAGCTGTAATGGTTATAAATCATTTTTCTCTAACTGTTAAAGATGCCGACATTCCCTACACCACAGAACCAAGGAAAAGAGCAGATTTCCTTCAATGTGAGCACATTAAAGTTTGATTTAGATCATTTGCATCTTTAATGTAAACCCAGTAAGATGAGATCATGTTCTCTCCAGATTACAATGATTTGACTTTGGACCCAAACACGGCTAACTCCTACCTGAGCATCTCTGACAGCCGGAGAGCGGTGACCACCCGCTCAGAGCCGCAGCCCTACCCCGATCACCCGGACCGCTTTACCAGCTGGGCCCAGGTGCTGTGCCGAGCCGGAATGGCCGGCCGATGCTACTGGGAGGTGGAGTGGGCTGGGAATGGAGGGATTTCAGTTGGAATCTGCTACAAGAACATGAACAGGATTGGAGGAGGAAGCGACTGCAAACTGGGCCACAACTCCAAATCCTGGAGCCTTGACTGCGTCAACACCTCCTGCTCGTTCCAGCACAACAAGGAGAGCATCGCCATCACAACTCCCTGTGGGAACAGGATAGGAGTCTATCTAGATTTCAGGGCTGGGACTCTAACGTTCTACAATGTTTTGGATTCAATGACTTTGCTTCATAAAGAGAAGACCACATTCACCCAGCCTGTGTACCCAGGGTTTTGGGTCGGGTTGGGCTCTACATTGAAGTTGTGCTCTCCTTAACCTTAAATCCTTCTTTAATAACACTCTATAAGTTGCTTTGTAAATAATTATATAGAAATGAAAACAGACAACTTATGCTCTTGATTGAGCTTTTTAATACCCAACCAAGCTGGGAGCAGCAGTAACACTTTGGAGGTGAAGATTAGATCTTGTTGAAGGCAGCAACATCCACACTTTGGACCTGCAGAGAAAAATGCACAAGGTCAAAGAAATGTATTGATATGTCAAGTCATTTTACATAAAGAAATAAAGATAAATTTAGAATCGGATAAGATTTCCTACTTTTTCCTTCCTAGAATTCACAAGAGAACTAACCTGGGCTACAACAGAATCTGTCCAAACAAATTTACATTTAGTAATTTTACAGTCAAACTTCAATGTATTTAAAAAGGGATTTTATGTGCTAGACCAACAAACCGATGTGGACAAATAAGGGGAAATAAAAGGTTTAAAACTGTTATTCAGCTCGCCTTAGTAAATCTATTTTTGGTTTGGTTTAGTTTGCTTCTGCCAGCCTTTCACATCTACAGGTTGAAACGCCTGCCTATTCTTTCCAAAGTTCAGATTGGAGAGAGTATCAGAAAATTTTTTTTTTTACTTTTCCAACAATGGTTTTCTTCTTTCCTCTCTTCCAAAGAGAAATAAAATTCTTGAGTCATAACAAAATTATATTACACTGCTGGACTTCTAGCTAACGAGGCAACTTCTGAAGGCAGTGGCGTTATGGCTAATAAACATTTTTTTTTTTTTTTGAAGAGTAAACTACAATATTTAATTAAACAGGTTTGTCCGAAACGCAGAGAGAGTAAGCGGTCTCTCATTTCCTACCAACCATTCTGATTAGACTCTTTTGGAGAACCGGTCCATGCCAGTGTGATGGTAAAGCATGAAGCAGTCCCTCAGGGCTGGAACATCCAGTAGATGTTTGTCACATCTTTATCAGGAACATTATGCTGGAACAGTAAGCTTGTTTTCTCTAACTTAACCTCCTGCCCTAGATGCATTCACTAAGAGAAAATAAGTAATCAAATCCCAATCCATTTGAATATTACTCCAACAGTGGTTTCACAGGATTTTATTTAGTCCCTTCTACACAAAGGGGCTAGAAGGTAAACAGCACATTGTTCAGATATCGATCATAAAAGAAATTTAAAACACTGCATTGGTCTATTACATGGAATCCCACTCAAATACACTGTTTGTGCTTTCAAATGACTTATGAACAAATATGCAAAGACTTTAAAACCAGGCTACTACAGAGCACATCTTCATTCGTGGGTAGCAGATATGTTTAAAAGCTGCCAAGAAGCTACAAATAGATCCAACAAATTTTAAATAACGCGACTTACATAATCCTCGAACTTGGTGATCTCCTCCTCAAGGATGTCTGTGCCGACCTTGTCATCCTCGACCACACAGTTGATCTGCAGCTTCTTGATGCCATAACCGACTGGAACCAGCTTCGACGCCCCCCACAGGAGCCCGTCCATCTGCACGGTGCGCACATACTCCTCCAGCTTCACCATGTCGGTCTCATCGTCCCACTAAGTACCAAGGACAAACTTCATCAGAAATCTGTGGCTGTAGTATTCAGTATCCAGAGGCGCAGTTCAGATGTTTACTTACCGGCTTGACGTCCAGCAGGATGGAGGACTTGGCAATGACGGCAGGTTTCTTTGCCTTCTTGGCAGCATAGGCTTCCAGTCTCTCCTGCTTGAGGCGTTCTGCCTCCTCATCTTCCTCATCACTGCCAAACAAGTCTATATCGTCATCGTCGGCATCATCACCATTTGTCACAGTCACCGGTTGGACTGGAGCTGCCTGTACTGGTGCAGCCTGGGTATTAAAAAGTTCAGGGCAAAAAACGCCTCAGAAACTACTTCCTCTTCTTCATGGCAGAAGCTTGAATTATACCCATAAATGTGGTGAAAAAGAAACCACAGGCAGGAGACCGTGGGGCTCATCTAAAAGATGCTTCTGCTGTCTTCACATCATTTCCAGGATTTACCTTAACACAGGGGACAGCTGCTGGTGCAGGGGACTTCTCCAGCACAGCCACTCTGGACTCCAGCTTCTGCAGGACCGCCCTCATGTCCTCCACAACTAACATTCAAACAGGATTACATCAACTGAGGGTTTCTTTTCAGTTCGTAAACAAACTCTAAAGGTGACATTTTTCCAAGAGGGTGATGCGTACAATTAACCTACACTATACCTGGGTGGTTTCCAAAAATAAAGACCCGAGATCAATATGTAAACGTCTCTGAAATAACTAAATATCCAATAAGGTAGCCTAATTTTTCTTCCCAACTATATTCATCTTTGTCTGCTATAATGGGTTTTAATGGACATTTATTGTTACCTAAAACAGGCAGACAGCTGCCTTAAGATTGACAGCAGCAAGATGAGGTAAACAGAGCCAAACTTAGGGCTGGATGATATAGAAAAAGAGCATACTGATCAAGTGAATGGTCACATTGATAATTAACTATCAAAATATGTAGAAAATGTAATTATTCCCTGCTTGCGTATCACCACGACAATGTTGCTGACTGTTTTATTTCCTGTGTTTTATTTAGTTCATTATTGTTACATTCAGTGTTTATATGCGTCCCATTTTGGTTTAAAACGGGACGCAACATGTACCTGCTGGTGAACTACTGAAACCTTTTGGGACAATTTCCTCTGCCGCTCCTTGCTGTGACATACTTTGCAGTTAAAGTAATTTGCTCTTTAAGAGCCAAGGCTTGGTGACGTAGCATGGCTGAGTCTGTTTGTGATTGGTTTGGAGTAAGTAAGGACTGTAGTGTATTAAGCTACCGATGGGCTCCATTGAAATAGGGAAACGTTAAATTGAATTTTTTTTATACCAAACTACACATCTATCGATCAATGTATATTGGTATTTTATTATTGTCCAGCCCTAGCCAAACCTACAAAATGATCATTTTGCTGCACAAACAGATTATAGACTAAAAGTAGGTAACAAGAAAAACAAAGAAAACCTTTGTGCAAAGTCTGGTTCTCCAGTTCCAGGCTCTTCATGCGTGTAACCAGTTCCTGGTCTCCTCCTCCATGAGAGGACGACTGTGGGAAGAAAAGTTAAACAAAAATGTAACGAAGGTAGTTTAGATCGATCAATTTTCAAAAGAAGACGCATGCACAGAAATGAAAGGTTAAAAAAAAACCGGCATACAGAGCTAATGCTTGCCACCATAGGTTGACACAAACATGCTTCTGGGGTTCAAACGAGATGCATAGAGGAGGAAATGGTCTAATGGTTTCTGCATGCATGCAATAGTTGAATCCCGCTTCTGAAAATTTGCCTAAAATGCCAGCAGGCGATCACCTTTTTCACAGAGCAGATAATTGACGCCAAATTTAATACGGTTGAGGAAAAGAGGTAATTTTGTCATTTCTGCCTTTGTGTCCTGCAAAGAGATTTTTAAGACAATCAACTGAGAAATCTCTCCAAAGAGGACACTTTGACAAGCAACAGAGATCAAATCTCCCAATAATCAGTTTTAAAAAAACCCACACTACAGTGAGGTGCAGCCTGCAGGATAATCATAGGCACATTTATAACTCATCATGCATTACCTTCTCAAAAAACATTTAATCAGACGCACTGGAGGTAGAAAAACAAGAAGCCACTATTTACATCAGTGGATCACGTCAGGGTTTCGGTCATGCAGCATTCCTGGGACTGAAAAAACCTGGATGAGGACAAACTTACATTTCTGTGCTGCCGTTTCTGCAGGCGACCTTTGCCATGCTGCTGGGCTGCTTTTGCCTGTGCCCCCTCCCCAGCAATACAGAAAGGTTAAGGCAGGTAAGACTTCAAAGACAGCATCTGTCCATCATCTTGGGTTCTTCAACTTCATGTTCAAAGGTTCAAATTTTACCTAATATTTACTCTTACTTGATGCAACTTTATTGCTTTCATCCCGTTACGAGCAAGTATCGTCACTGTGCCCAACCTAACTCGCTAATCACATTCAGAATGCTTTTTTTAAACAAATATTTTGACCCTCCCACTGTCCATCTGGATGTCCTCCTCTCCTCCAACATGGATTGGAAGATAGGCCTGTCATGATAAACTGCCCCAGAAATTATGGCAATAAACGAGAATACGGTCGTTTTGAGACCATTTTCAACTAATAATAATTGCATGTGCATCCTATGAACGATTAGTGAACTTAATTTTCTAAAGAACATCTAATTTCCTACATTAAACAACCAAAACAATAAAAGAAAATGGATAAACTCTAAATATACATACATACATACACACGGCTCAGACAGTAGCCTAAAATACCATTTCGGAAGTTTTAAAGCAAAGTGCAAACTAACAAAAACAAAATAAAAATCCTCTTTTCCACACAATCTCTTTGGTAGAAAGAGGGAGACATGCGAGGAAAACAAGCACACAAATGGAAATTATTGTGGCTGCAATAATGATTGAACTCATTTGAATCCATTGATTAATTGATTTTTTTGTGACAAGCCTTTTAGAGTATTTTCAAGCTTAATGTATTTATATACAGGTCGGGGACGAGGTCCTTCCCCAAGTGGAGGAGTTTAAGTATCTGGGGGTCTTGTTCACGAATTAGGGAAAAATGGACCGGGAGATCGATAGAGGGATTGGTGGGGCATCTGCAGTGATGCGGGCGCTGTACCGTTCTGTTGTGGTGAATAAAGTACTGAGCTGAAAGTAGAGTCTTTCGATTGATCGGTCGATCTACATTCCTACCCTCATCTATGGTCACGAACTCTGGGTGGTGAGATCACGGCTACAAGCGGCTGAAATGAGTTTCCTCCGCAGGGTGTCTGGGCTCTCCCTTATGCCTTGTCCACATGTAGCAGGGTAGCTCACAAAACTAAGATATTTTTCTACGGTTTGGCCCGTCATCCACACGAAAACGCAGATTTACCGCACAGAAAACAAAGTTTTAAAAACTCCGGCCAAAGTGGAGCTCTGCGTTTTCTCAGTTTGTGTGTGGACAGAAATAACCGGGGTTTTCGGCTACGCAACGTCAGTTTCCGCAACAAAATATTCTGACGTCTCTTGTGCGACCTGTGTTTACACTCAGAAATAGCATTTATGCCTTCAGAGATGTGTTGGCATCATCGATTGTCCAAGCGCTTTTTGCTTGCTCGTTTTTACAAACTCAATTACTGCTCTAGGTAGAAGTTGAAACATGGAAAGTTACTTGGGGGGGTATTATGCTTCTTCCAGGCACATATTACCCTTCTATAGCACACTCCATTAAAATTGTCACCTTAAGTCTTTTAAAAGTCCGTTATATATCCAAATCCACCTTAAAGAAATTTACTTCCATTTTGGACACCTTGATTTTCCCCTGTGGCTCTTTAAGACCCTCCTACTTTTTCTGACACTCCCCCTTCAGTTCGTCACATACCGTGCATCATCGCAGCATGCACGGAGTCGGGAAAAAATTTCCCACAAAAGACGTGCAGCTGCAGCCAGTGTGTTATAATTACTGTGAGTTGTGTGAGGTGGGGAGGGGTAGGGGAGCTCTGCAGGGGCGAGGCTCTCGGCTGAGTACCTAAGGTCGGAGGACGAGATTGGTGGAAAAGGCGGGGATAGGTGGGAGCAGGCGTTTCAGCAACCCCGAGAACTACCAGCAGAGACTCAAAGATTACTCTAACATGAGTGAATAGTTTAGAGCAACACTTCAGGTATGATTTTAATGAGGGAAAGACAGGTTCCCAGGATATTAAGCTTTAGAAAGTCAATACCCCCCCTTTAAGTGGATAGGTATGGGGGAACTACTGCCCCCTACAGGTATACACTTAAGCAGTTATGGGTGGGATAATTTTTTTTTTTTTTAATAAACGAGGTAGTGAGAATATTCCTTTTTTTTTTTTTACCCAGCTGCGTGTGTCCATGGTCTTGAGAGATAGGGTGAGAAGCTCAGTCATCAGGGAGGGGTTCACGCCTGATTCACACCGGGCGCAGAACGGATGCGGCCCGGTGTGCACACGGCTACCAGATGGACTGCAATTCACACAGACTGCGGTTTGTGTGTGGAACGTCTCTGGAGGTTTGCGCCAGCGAAGGCACCAAATCCCGGCTGTTAAAGCAATAAATACGTAAACGGAGAATGTACCGTAGCAATGAATGTTTCACAATAGTTTGCAAAACATTGACAATAATTATTAGGAATTTGACAAAACAGATATAGTTGTTTGAATATAACCTTGTAAGAATAACGTAAACCATCATCAACTGCATGGAAGCGTGTTTCTGTAGAACTGATGTCATATGCCCCACTGAAGCTGTGGCTACAATCGTAGCTTGCTTTCACCAGTGTGTCAATGTAAGAGTGAATAAATAATTAAATTGTATACCGCTTTGAGGGTATCGAAAAGCACTATATAAATACAAGCAACTCTTACTACCATTATAAAAAGCCGGGAAACAGGCAACCCCGATTTAATTTTGAAATATACCAGATTAACTTGGCTGGGTCCTTTCTCACTTCCTGTCTGGCTGATGTCATTTCTTTAACTTAATTAAAAAACGCATCCGGTGTCCAGAACAAAATAGACTTGATCTGAAAAGTTAACAGAGCTCCGCATTAGTGCTGCCGCAAGTAGTCGACCTAACCAATGAGGTCGAATATGAAATATTGTCGACGTCAGTTTTTTGCCGTCGAGCATAAAGTTTCAAAGGACCAAAACAACATATTTCTCCCAAAACTACTAGATGGCGCAGCACGCTTTAGTCGCAGACTTCCTCTCAACTGAGATGACGGCCTTCCCAGTGACGATGAAGCGATGGTGTCGCAACACTTAATAGTGGCTGCAGTCACTACTTTTTCATGTATTAATCATGTGACTTCACCACGTTCGAACGGTGTTGCCAACGTTGCAACCGTGTCGCTATGTATAGCAAGTTTTTAGACTCATCTAGCGACTCTTTCTCAAGAAAGCGATAGATCTAGCGACTTTTTATGGTGTTTTTTTGAGACCTTTTGAAACACTGATGTAAAGCACGCGTCATTGTTACTGTTCTCACCGAACAGCTGTGCTGAAGTGAGGCCAGAGCGCTAACAACAAGCAGCTCGGTCCGCCTACATGCTCTGCTCAGCCTGATGCTTCAGCATGAAAGACGAAAGAGAAATAAGGTCTACCCCGTCTTCGTTGAAGGCAAATGTTTGGGCCATCTGAAATGACTTCTCCATACTAATGAACACCTTAGCTACTTTATATTAATACAAATTTGCAAATATATTAGAGCGATCTTTCTTTTATAAGCTACACACAAACATCCGGCCGAGCTGCACACATGTGGCGCATTCAAGGAACGTTGGAAATATATGCTTCAATAATGTAGGACTTTTAAAACTTCTGACAAAAAACACTGAAAATAAAAACATAAGCAATAAACTCCTGTTTAATGATGGTCGATAAGCAACAGTTGGTGCATACTAAATATACCAGACTTATTTTCTACTAAGTACTAAAGAACAAACAAACGCTATATTCTTTCTATTAATTTTGTCTTAAAAATATGAGAATTTTTTTCAGAACTAGAAATTTTGTTTAAAATGTCTTGGATGTCCAGTGTACCAGTTCTCTTCTCTCAACTTTAGGCAAAATAATATTTATTCCACAGTCTCTTCTTGAAGACAAGGTTTTAAGAGATTGTAAAAGAGATTTAAAAATAAAATAATTTAATGAATTAATAAATAAATAAATAAAATGTATTACTATTTAATTAATAAAATTCTTAATTAGTGAATTAAGAATTTTATTCAATTTAAATATTTTCAGTTTTGTGAATTGAATGGTAATGTTTACTGAAAATAAAATGACATAGAATAGTTTTTTTTTTTTTTTTACAAAATAATCGTTTAGACTAATTGATTAGTCGGTAAATTAGTCGTTAGACTAATCGAAATTAAATTAGTCGTTTGTGGCAGCCCTACTCCGCATTCGCCCCTGGACCGCACAGCGGCTGGTGTGAATGCTCTGATCGTACTCCATGTTTTTTTGTCTATGAGGCAGCTGTACAGACACCGGGCCGCATCCGCTCTGCGCCCCGTGTGAATCAGGGCTCAGAGTAGAGCCACTGCTCCACCACATCGAGAGGAGTCAGTTGAGGTGGCTCGGGCATTTGGTCAGGATGCCTCCTGGACGCCTCCCTGGTGAGGTGTTCCAGGCACCTTCCACCGGGAGGAGGCCCAGGGGAAGGCCCAGGACACGTTGGAGGGACAATGTTTCTCAGATGGTCTGGGAACTCCTCAGGATTCCTCCCGAGGAGCTGGCCCAAGTGGCTGGGGAGAGGGAAGTCTGGGTCTCTCTGCTTGGATGGAAATTTAAAAAAGGGACAATATGGGCTAATTGCAAGTATTTATATGCCATATAGTTACACCATTTTTAAGTGCATTAGTGTTACTTTGAACAATTATAGCTATGCTTCAGTCAGTTTTAAAACCAAACCTTAACTTAAAAAAAATAAATAAATAAATAAATAAAAGATGAAACCTTTATTTCAGGATCATTTTCAAAATGGGACACAAGTTTTCTTTAACTAAACTTCAAACTAAATTGTTTTTAGCTGGTTTGGATTCATGAGGTTTAAGCAGAGGTGGGAACAGTAGTCAACAATTGTATTCCAAGAGTAGCATTACTGCAGTATATTTTTACTCTGGTACACATAAAAAGGCTACTCAAATACAGAGTAACTGTTTCATCATAACCTCTGATTTAATTAGTAAGTAATTTTTTTTAAACAAACATATATAGCTATACAAATTATGGTATTTTAAAGAAGTAAAGAAAAGTGGTAATAAAAACAAAACTTTTCAAATATACTTTTTCCCCAACAAAGCTTTGAAGCCAATACTTACAAAAGGTAATTTCTATTAGAACAGTGCAATTTATTTATATTCACTTGACCTCCAAATGACAGCAGGTAGAAAATAATGAAATCTCATTGCAACAAAGACTGTGGGTGTGTCTTGTTTGATGCAATTTCAGTTAAAATATACTCATTCAGTGAGGTAATTAGAGGTCCGTAGAATAGTCAAGAGAGTCGTTTTCTTTTTTATGATACATTGTCGCGTTTCCTGAGAGAGAACCAACTACAACTGCTGATATAAAAGCTCAATATTTTAATAAACTGTCGATTAAAGTTTTCTCACTGCTGATCATTTTAATTAAATGTGCTACTGTTAACAGGCTTGTGCAGGAAGTCAGGACGGCCTGACAAGTCGAGGCAGCTGTCAAAACCACCTGACCCTTCTCACTCTGACGAGCCACTTCTAAATCGAGAGCCCTAACTAACATGCAGGCAGCTGCTGCAGGCTGCTGACCGCTGTGACAGACTATGATGTAACCGTTGCCAATACCGGCAGGGAGATGATGTGACTGATTTATAAAAACACCTCACTGTCGGCAGATTGAGAACATAAAAGCCCTTCCCTAGTAGGAGTAGGCGTTCAGCCTGAAAGTAGGTTGCTACCTGTTGCTGTTGGGTGGTGGGGCCGTTTGCTCCTTCGTAGAAGTGCTTCTCCGCTTCATCGTAGCGGTGTTTGTCGAACCAGATGTTCTCTGTCGCAAGGCACTGAAGTCCACTCATGCTGGTACTGTGACAGAGTAAAGGGAGGATGGTGAAAACCCTTGTAGGCTTATAGTCAACATAAAGGGTTTAGTAGTCATTACAATAAGGACAGAGGGGCATGACTAACATCATGCAGTTAAAGATGGACTTGATGGACTGAGGAAGGCGTTCAAAGCTCAAGACATTTTATGATGCATTCATATAGTGCAAATAAACAAAAAAAAAAAAAGGGGGGGAATGAGGTCAAATATGTACTAACTGAAGGAGGCTTAAACCTTCAGAATAAAGTTCCATCTCCCATTTGTTTGCTGATGGGTTACAGCAGCAGCCAGTGACTCATTCCTCAAACAAACAGAGCTGCATCGTCTGCAAAATCTGGATTAGCAAACAAAAGGCTGCCAGGCAGTAAAAAGAAAACATCCACTTTTTTTGTCAACCACATCAAAAGGAAACACCATTCTCCCATGTTGGCTGTGGCTCTGGGTCAGTTCGTTTCTTCACCAATTTTTACTCCCAGTTTTTTTGCCTTTTCACCTCCTCCTACTTCTATTTTTATAACTTTAAATCAGAGCTACATGATTTATTGAATCACAACAGTCCTCACAACCTTCCAACTGACTGCTGTATTCTGTAAAATGTATTTGAAGCACCATGCATTCATGCTCCGCATGCCAGTAACACATTTGACAAGTTGGATATACTCCGCAACCCATTTTCTGTTTTGCTTAGATCCCTGAACCCCCCCCCCCAAAACGAAAAAACTAGACTTCCTAATGGTAGATATTCATATAGTCTAATTTACTTACAGCAGAGTAACCCCTGCTTTCCACCGGATGCGTAAGTGGCGCGCAGCGTTTGCGAAGCGCAATATGCAGCTGATAGCCGCCATTTTAGCCAATCGGACGCATCTCAGAAGCATTGTGTCGTGTCCTTCTAAATTTACGCAGCTGGTTTTTTTTTGTTTTTTTACGCGCTACGATTCTAAAACGTGTCAATCTTCAAAGTTTAGCTCGAGCCAGGCAGGGAATCAAACACGAAAGCAGTGTAAAGCATCCAGAAAATTTCTAAATAAAATACATGTGCAGATTTTGAATTGCTTAACTACGAAAAATAAATTAAAATAAAAGCATCACTACCTGTGACACCAGGGTTGAAGTCAGTCCGTCTGTGGGTCTAATTTGTTGGTTTTTTCCACGGACGACTAGAATTTAATCCTTCAAGTAGAAAATCTCCACCGCGGTTTAACCGATACCAGTGATTACTTTTACAATGACAACATGAAAAAGAAGAGGGCATAAACAGAAATATCTGCACTTTTCGGAGTATATTGTGAGTTTGCTACTTACCAACATAGAATTTTTTTTTTACCCCAGGCATATTACTTTATGTTATGCAATTGCAATTCTCCTGTGATCTCCCAGGACCAGCTGGGTGGAACGCTTTCGCGAGTGAAACGCGTCCCACACCCAGTGGGATGGGAAGTGCTGCTGCTGCATTTGTGAGTAAAACGCATCTATTATGTTACGCGCCACTTAGGGGTCCGGTGGAAAGCAGGGGTAAGACTGTAGAAAATCACTTCAAATTGTCAGTTCTCAAAGTGGCATGAAATGTCCTCCGGCGCCTGTAAATGAACGGGCGAAATGTCCCACAGTCGACTGCTTCGTTTTGTACCCAAAATAAGTTAGACTAAGTGACCAAATTGCAAAATTGGAGGGTCGAAATGACCAGCAACCTTAACTGTAAGTCGTCATGATACACATCACAACTTCAGCAAGAATGACATCCACTGAAATAGCAAAAATCTCTAATTTAATGCTTAAACATAAAGTCGCATATCTATAAAAAAAAATAATGAAAAAAGCCCGACAATAATGCAGACAGACAAAAGTAACCAGAGTTACAACACAAAAATCATGTGTGCTCATTCTCAGTGCATGAGGAGTCATACTTGTCCAATCTTGGCCTGCCTTCAGTCTCGGAGAAGCCCCTCTTCCTCGGCTTCGGCCCTTTGCTGCCCTTGCCACCCTGCTCGTTCTCAGAGGAAGTGCGATTACGACCTTTACCCAGCTGACGGTGAGGGGTACCAGAGGCCTTCACAGTCGTGACGCCATGCCCCTCATCCCGTTGCTGATTGGTGCGTCTGGAGTGGAAGGTCAAAGTTCCTTTGGTGTTTGGGCTCCGAGGGGAGGACGAAAGCGGCCCGTTTCCATTAGAGGCAAGTCGCCGATGGTAGTCGCCCTCAGCTTGCTCATAAGCAGTGCGGTTGTACCATACCCCCTCCGCCTGCATGCCCTGGAAGATGGGGCTTCGACCATAGGAGCCGCTCACCTCCACAGAAGAGCCCAGACGCTCCTCTTCGGCGCCCGAACTCTCAGATTGGGACAAATTTGTGCGACGTCTCAGCCTTCCAAACTGGACGTTGTCTCCGATGATTATGCCTTGCTCCACAGTGGGAACATTACCCTCCCTAAAGCCCCCAACTGGGGCAACATTTTGTGGGACTCCATGCTGTTGACGATTTTGCTCCATTCTTCTGTCAAGGTTGTCTCTTCTTTACTGACTTGTATAACAAAGGGTGAGTAAAAAGAAAGTGAAGAACCAACAGATGGAAGCTTGATACAGTGCAAAAAAAAAAAAAAAAAAAAGAGATTTTCTCCATTACCCTCATCTGTCATGCTTAAATCTTTTGGATCAAACTAATTTGCATGAGCAAAACGATAACCTGGATAAATAAATTAAGAAAATAGTGTTCAAATGATTTCATTACTGAAAAAAACAACACAACCCTGGTCCTATGTAAAAAGGATCTGCCTCCCTTGGCTAGTCAATTGCATGTAATAAACCACATGAATTCAATTTCACTGATCAAACCTAGGCCCAGTTACAGACTACTAGACTCAAGAAATCACTTTAACAGTACCAGTCACACAACATGAATCAGGGTAAAATATCTCAAAAACCAACATAGCATACCCCATTGTAAAGGAATTCAAGAAAGGAACAAGAACAAAGTCATTGACTCAAGTGAGGGCCAATAAATGGAGAAAACCTGGAAGGGGAGCGACCAACCCAATAAACTTACTCCTAACAGCAAATCAATGACGCATCCAGGAGGTCACAGAAGATCCCAGAACATCTAAACCACTGTAGGCCTCACTTGCCTCAGTTAAGGTTAGTTTTAATAATTCAGCAACAAGAAAGAGACTGGGCAAAAATGGTGTAAATGTTCAAAGGCTAAAACCACTGCTGACTAAGATTAACCCAAAAGTTGAAAAGTTAGCATCCTGATGAACGGCAAGACTTTGTATTTGGTGGACTATGAGACAAAAGTAGAACTTTTCTGGAACAGTCTAAAGCCTAGACTTTAAAAGGCTGCTTTTGGGTGAAACGGTCCCATGTGATGAAGATATAATTGACTCACTGGATTACATCTAGGGGGAAGTTTATTCCCCCCCCCCCACATAATGAAATCATTTGCTTTTTGTGTTTACTAAGTTTTTTTTGAGAGACATTTAAATCTGATCTACATAATTTAATTGAGCAAGAGGCAGAAAAAAGCAATCTGCCAGGTAAAAACAAAGCAAACAAAAAAACTTTCACAGCACTGCATTTGTTGTTACTTCAGACTGCAGTTAGCCTTTATGAGCATGCCTGTTAGACTCAAAAGGAAAACCTGGCGAAGCAGCAGTAATGAGGAGCAAATGTGGTTCAGATCTGAGTTTTCCAAAAGCAAAATAAAAAAGGCAGCAAAGCTTTAAGTTGCTCTGTAGTTTTGGGAAAGCTCCGCTCCCTTCTGGTGTCCCTAAAGCATCCTTCGGCCCTGAATTATATTCATCACCTCTAGGGTTGATTTAACAGGACAACAAACCTACTAAATCTTTATTCGACAGCTCCAGTGATTTCAATCCCTGGAAGAGCAGCAACTTCCTAAAACTTAAAGTCCAAAATAATTTCGAAATTTTCTGCTGTTGCCACTGTGACTCCCTCTCTGGTCTTCCAGCCCCCCCGCCCGACCTTCTCCACTCACTTGTAAAAAAAACAAACAAAAAAAAAAAAAACAACACATTGGTGTGACATTCATTAATACAGTAAAATTTTATTAACAAGTAAACTGTTGTCATTACATCAAGATTCTACCAGCCAATAACCCTAAGGTCAAAAGCTTTCTCCCCCCTAAATATCTAGAGATGCTTTTTGATTACCAATATGTAGGCTGCAGGTAGTGAAAGATACAGCAGGTAAACCTACTGATGGCAGGAAGAAGGATAACTATGGATTACCCACAATTCCCTCAGCGAGTCTGTGGCTGCAACTATTTGATCAAAACAGCGATCTATCCATCTATCCATCCACACACTCAGCAAAAAAAGAAACGCCCCTTTTTCAGCACTGTGTATTTCAACAATAATGTTGTAAAAATCCAAATAACTACAGATCTTCATTGTAAAGGGTTTAAACAATGTTTTCCATGCATGTTCAACTAACCATAATCAATTAATTAACATTCACCTGTGGAATGGTCGTTAAGACCTTAACAGATTACAGAAAGTAGGCATTTAAGGTCACAGTTCTAAAAACGCTGGACACTAAAGAGACTTGTCTACCGACTGTGAAAAACACCCAAAGAAAGATGCCCAGGGTCCCTGCTCATCTGCATAAACGTGCATTAGGCATGCTGCAGGGAGGCATGAGGACTGCTGATGTGGCTAGGGCAATACATTGACATGTCCGCACTGTGAGACGCCTAAGACAGTGCTAAAGGGAGACAGGAAGGACAGCTGATCATCCTCGCAGTGGAAGACGAAGTGTAACAACACCTGCACAGGATCGGTACATCCGAATATCACACCTGCGTGACAGGTACAGGATGGCCACAACTGCCCGAGTCACACCAGGAACAAACAATCCCTCCATCAGTGCTCAGACTGTCCGCAATAGACTGAGTGAGGCTGGACTGAGGGCTTGTAGGCCTGTTGTAAGGCAGGTCCTTACCAGACATCACAAACAACAACGCCGCCTATGTGCACAAACCCACCTTCGCTGGACCAGACAGGAGTGGCAAAAAGTGCTCTTCACTGATGAGTCACGGTTTTGTCTCACCAGGGGTGATGGACAGATTCGTGTTTATCGTGGAAGGAATGAGCGTTACACCGAGGCCTGTACCCTGGAGCGGGATCGATTTGGAGGTGGGGGGTCCGTCATGGTCTGGGGCGGTATATCACATCACCATCGGACTGAGCTTGTTGTCATTGCAGGCAATCTCAATGCCTTGCGGTACAGGGAAGACATCTTCCTCCCTCATGTGGTACCTTTTATGCATGCTCATCCGGACATGATCCTCCAGCAGGACAATGCCACCAGCCATACTGCTCGTTCTGTGCGTGAGTTTCTGCATTACAGCAATGTCAGTGTTCTGCCATGGCCAGCGAAGAGCCCGGATCTCAATCCCATTGAGCACGTCTGGGACCTGTTGGATCGCAGGGTGAGGGTTAGGGCCATTCCCCCCAGAAATGTCCAGGAACTTGCAAGTGCCTTGGTGGAAGAGTGGGGTAACATCTCACAGCAAGAACTGACAAATCTGGTCCAGTCCATGAGGAGGAGATGCACTGCAGTACTTCAAGCAGCTGGTGGCCACACCAGATACTGACTGGTACTTTTGATTTTGAGCCTCCCTTTATTCAAGGACACATTATTCTATTTCTGTTAGTCACATGTCTGTGAAACATTTTTAGTTTATGTCTTATGGTGATGACTCTTTTAGTGTTCATATAAATATTTACACACATTAAGTTTACTGAAAGTAAAAACAGTCGAAAGTCAGAGGACGTTTATTTTTTTGCTGAGTTTATTACTAATAAATTGACTGAAATTTATTCTAATCACAAAAAAGGGCAAACAATAACAGATCAACTTTAAAGAATATTTTACGTCTGATTTCTAAGTTTCTTTTACAAGTTTCAAAAGGAAAATTGAAGGACAAATTACACCAAAACTTCAACATTTAAAAACACTAATTCCATCCAATTAATTTTTTTTAAATGCAAACATGTCATTTGAATGGTGTTTTAATGCTTTCAGACTAAACAATTAGCTTGATAATAAATTGTGTACCAGCTCGAATTACATTTTTACTTAAGGTTAGCAGACCATAATGACTTAAACTGCCCCTTGTCTAACCACTAGGGAGTCAAAATCCACTTTAGTAAAACCCTTGAGTAGGCTATAAAAGTACATATGGTAAAAACTGTCGGTTTCGTTAGAGGTGGATTAAACAGATGTTTGGGTAAAACTGAGCTTTGACCAATGTTACGAATTGCACATTTAAAACTATGCATATTCAACACTTTTGTTGTAGGCTGCATTGGATTAGTTTTATTAGTTTTAGCGCTTAAAGTATGCAAACAACTAGGTTTCCATTAAAACGGATTTTAAAAAAAAGCAGTTTAACTCCAAAAACTTACCTTAAACTGGATAAAGATGCTAGTGACTGAACAAAGCAACATAAAAATGAAATGGTTATCATAAACTCGACGTGTGCGCAAGTTTAAAGCGGCTGTGTGAAACAACCATTATGGAAAACAAGAAGTGACCAAGTAGCCTATTACGAGCAACATACAGAAAGGACGAATAACATCATAAAAATAACGGGATAGGATTTCCCCTGTAGGTTGGTGTTAGTTTGACTGTAGGCAGCACAAGTTTTTGACAGCGTCACCAACTCGTGTGTTGACCACGTGGCGCCAGAAAAACTTCAAAGTCTGGACAGTTTGTTGGTTTCACAAATATCATGTGTTCAAACATTAAAGGGGCACGAAAATTTTACATTGCCGCACTTACTTGTGGTTTTAATCGACGTTTTATGGCTCGGTGATTCTCCAACTGCGTGCCGCCACAGCTGTAATCCGACGGTAGAAGAGGACTGGCTTTAACGGGAGGGATGTATTCTTCTGTGGCGGAGGGGAGGACAGTTTGGTCTTTCTTTAATTTTGACCATGATGGTTTGAATTTGATGAAAAACATCATTTTAATATGTTACTTTAAAATAAAATAAAACGCTCTGCAAGAATAATGATCATATATGAAATTTGTGCTTTAGTTAAAAATAAATCCTTTTATTGGTATGATCCATTATTTCTAGAAAACCACATTTCCCATAATGCTTCAAGAATGAGTGCGGAAGAAACAGCAAAGCTTGTGACAAGCTACTGTTTCTGTAACTTTTTCCTCAATCACTGCATAATTTGGAACACAACTGATGTAAATACTAAAAAAACAATGCAGGTTACCTACTCAGTTTGGAAAAGTAGGGAATCCAATTTACGAGTTTTCCAAGTCTCATTTTGAGAAGTAGCCTACCTATTTTCCAGACGTCATCCATCCATCCAATATAGATCCTAAGGAAAAACAAGAAACACTATTCAGAGTTTTTCTCTCTCTCTGATATATATATATATATTCTTGTCTTCTGCAGAAAGGCAAGCAATTTGTGCAGCCAACAGCACAAGTGGTGTTCACTGCACATATTACTTTCATGAAAATAACAAAAACAAAAAATAACAAAACGTGCAACTCACCCCACTCCCCATCAACTTACCCCAACTCCCCAAACAGAGCATGTCTTTGGTTGCAAGTGATCAGAAGAAACGATTGGAACGAGCAGATTATTAGAAATGCAACTATCTGGAGCAATCACTTCTATCAGGTCATCCTACTTGGCTAACAAACAAGCTAACATGGCTAACCGACACTGCAGCTGCAAGATAACCGCAAATAATAACAGTGGGAACTTGAGTCGTGTAAATGGTCGGTGTCACACCATATGCGCATGCATGCGCATAGCCAGGGTTTTGTTTTGGTTTGAGGCTACTTTGTTGCATCTGGTACTGGATGCCTTGAAACAGTGCAGGGCTAAATGAAGACTCAAGACTACCAAAGCACCCTGGAGTGGAACATACTGAACAGTGTCAGAAGGTTCCACCTCCATCTTAGGTCAAGGGTCCTCCAACAGGACAACAAACCAAAACATACAGGTAAAGTCCTCAGGAATAACTGAGATAAAAAGCTATTGGAAAAAAGATTAAATTGTCCTTCATAAGATTATATTTTATTCCTTTTGAAAGTCTACAGAAAGATCAGAAAATTTGCAGAGATGTCACCATTCAAAACCTGACCAGCTTGAGCAGTTTGGGAGAGATTGCTCTAAAGGCGGCTGGAAGTAATTTTTAAATCAATGTTTCTCTGTTTTTTATTCCATCTACAACTTCTTGTCTTATCCAACTGTTTTCCACTAGAATTTGTTGCAACCAGTTCTTGTAACAGTCGCCTCCTCTTGATGTTTGAATTGTCTTTGACCTTCATTTTACATCTAGGCTATAAAACAAGATTTTTACATGTACAGTCTGAATACATGGGTTGACTCACAACACATTCCTGGGTCAGCAAGCACTCACAGCCACAATTTGTGGACAGGCTTTTAAAAAGGAAAACCAACCACAGAAAAATAACATCACACTTCATACTTAATCTCATCACACAGGTTTTTATGGTGAAAAAAACCCAAGAGTTAGCTAAAAAAAATTTTCAGACAAAGGATCATTGAAATGACCAGTTAAATTAAAAGCATTTGCCAACTTTATATTCTTAATTTAAATTAGTAAATGTGTTGGCTTTAAATATGGCTGCACAATCAAATAAACCAGATAATAAATGACCATTTAAACCAGACTTTAGCTAGAATACTGATAAGTTGCTTTTGTTTTTCCAGCCTTTTTTTCCCTCTTTTGTTTGTTCATTCCATGCTTTGGAACCAGCATTTAAGTGTTTTTAAAAACAAATAATCAACATCCAAATTAGTTATGTCAGTGTTTGACTTTTGTTTAAAAATGTCCTAACTCTTTGGTCACTGAGTAAGAAAATGAGAACTTAACCCCCCCCACACACACACACAATTCCCATTGTTAAACTTGGCCTTGGCAGCATCATGAGATGGAGAGGTTTAGAGTTGAAGGGAAGATGAATGGATGTAAATACTGAGCAGTCCTGGTAGAAAATTGGCAGAGCTGGTATTCAGTGATTTAGATCAAAACATGTTAAGGTGTTAGAATGACAAGACTTGTCTTACACTGATATTTAGAGAGACTCTCAGAGCTGCGGGCTGTTTTGCTAATGGGTAAAGTTTCAGTCTCTTGCTAGTAGATAAAAACCCCCAAACACTTAAAGCTGCAAATCCAATCAAATGGGGTTCTACAAAGTACTGGTTTAGGAGGGCTGAATACAAACACAAGACAAACGTTTCTGTTATGTGTATTTTCTATTATGTGTATGTTATGTGTATGTGACTGTTATGTGTAAACCTACATTACATAACTTAAAATAAATAGAAGTTTAAATAGAAATCTTGTCGTTGTAACAAAAAGTTAATCAAAAAGTGCAAATGATATAACTACTTTTGTACAGACCGTGATGATTTTGATTTTAAAATATTTTCATGTAAAAGATTCAGACTCTCTTTACATCAGACTGTGAGCTTCCCAGATACATGGAGTTTAAATCAGTGATCAAAGAAGAAAAGCGGTGCTTTGTGCAAACACACAGCACAAATAAGAACCTCAGTCATATCCTACAAGCCTGCTTGTGCTTGTGAATGTTTATCTTTTAATCTAGAAGAACTTGATAGCTCACTAAAGTACTGCTGCTTATTTTAAAACTACACCCCTGGTTTCCCATCCTGCTAGCAGTCACAATTATACCCCTCCATTGTTTAAGAGGAGCTCTTGTAAAACATCTGCAGTGAAGTGTTCCTGTTAAATAATCACTTGGCAGCACTGGACAGGGGTATGAAGGTTGAGTCCTACTTTCTTGCTCTTGGAAGGTGTTCTGTTGGGAGCAGTTCATTGTTTTTAGCGCTGTCCTGATCTACATTTACATGTGAACTGTGTGGTTTGACCCATTTGTAGAACAGTCCTTACAAACTACCCCACTGTTAGAAAAGCTGTTGTTCAGTCAAAAATACAACCAGCTGCCTTTGAAACAAAATCATTCTTATAATGCACATCAGAAAAAAAGCTCTACTTACTTCAGTACTCTGAATAAAATGCTTACCTAACTAATTTTATCAGTCACGCTAAATACATTTTCATTGAATTCTTTTTGTTTACATTTTTCTGCTTGTATTTCTCCTTGCATGGTTCATCTACACTCGGCCCAATGTCCTTTTTTACTTTTTCTTTTAACTGTGTGTGTGCATGGGAGATGGGTTGGGGGGAGGGGGGTATAACTGTGACCATGCTTATAAATCTGTGGGGGAGGGAAGGGAAGGTGGTTTTATGTGGGGTCATTTTGATCTGTAAAGCACTTTGTGATGCAACTTCTTGTATGAAAAGCGCTTTATAAATAAAGTTTGATTTGATTTGTCATTTTCAGCTTAGAACGGATTCATCACCATTGAGGTGACATGATGAACACAAGAAACCAGAAGGCAGCACACCAAAATCAAGATAAAGGCCAGTAATAAAACTAAATAAATACAAAAGTTTAGACTCACAAGATTACTTCTCTATATTTATATTTGCTTTTTTAGCTTTTCGTTATGCAAAGCAATCACAGATTAGGTAGTTTTAACAAGCCTCAAGGACCAGAAAAGTAACATCACAGATAATCAGTCTTTGGGACTTCTGGGCTGGGAGCTAGTTTTCATGAATTTGGTAAAAGTTAGATTTAAATTAATCAAAATGAAGACAATGTGTGAATAAAGCTGAACCACAGACATTTCTCATATAGTCAAATAAATTGGGATGAAATTATGTTGCTGAGATTATTTTGCAACCCTTTGGCTATAACCTGCCAAAGCGTATTGATATGTCCTAGTTTGTCTCCTTTTTACAGTGGATTTGTTTATCTGGGCCATATTTGATTTGAGCTGTTTTTCAGGAACTGGAACAATTTATAGCTCCTTTAGGAGCAATATGAAGTCTGTCCACTCTACTCTGTATGGACTGCTGACATGTGACAAGCATTGCTGGAGGAGTTTATTTCATCCATAGAATTAGAGGAAAATGTGTTTGCAGACATTAAAAGGTGTTGCCTTAAATCCCGTACAAGGCCTGTCAGGGTAATGACATTTACATCTGTTCTTGCTGTGTTGCTATACTTGAAGCTACACACGTGTTGTAGACCCACTGGAAGAAGAGGACTGATAGAGATGAGAAGAGAAGCCAAGAAATAAGAATTGATACCTTGCTGTTAAAGTTCCACTGAATGGTAAGAACGAAACAGAGATATGTTTATCTAATGTGTTTGAGAGTTGAAAGCATGAAAATAAAATAAATATAATAGAACATGTTGATACTTTTAACTTTTTGAAACCCACATAGTTTTTTAGGACAAAAGGCTGAGGTCCACCCAAAGCAGGAAAATGATTTTGTAGAAGCCTCAGAAAAGAACGAAACACTAAAGTGACAGCATCTCACAAATGCAAGAAAAGATATATGTACCAAAGAAATGTATTTTGAAAGTTCTTTAATATGGTTTTTTCAAAAAATAATATGGCGATTGGCAGCATGCAAACGTGTCTTTTATTTTGATTTCTAATTTTAAAAGCTTTGTTTGGCGTCAAAAGCCCTCTTGGCTGCAATCCACAATTGGTCAAACATGAGCCCATATGTGAGAATACTGATGTCAAATGTCATCTGATATTACTCGATCTGATTGTCAGCCAACGTACAAATGAAGGGGGATTCAAAAAAACACGAGCTACTGCCAGTTTAAGGTACGCGCTGTGACCTAAAATTAGGCCATTGGCTGTTCTGCGTTCTGAGGCGTCCCCGATGTCTCTGAATGGAGCTTCTCCCTCCTTCAGCTGATTTCACTGTGCTGAGGCGCAGATGTGCAGCAGCAGCTCAAGTTTGAACATCACAGTCAGGGGGGGAAAACACAGGATGTATCTATTTTAGGCTGACAGATTGGATGTTTATACCGAGGAAGTCACTCTTTAAGAAGGTCTGTGAAACAAACCTGGAATTGCGCTTACAGTACCGTCTGATGAGGCACTCAAAGGGCATGGGAATGCACTGCAAGGGAGGATATGAGAAAGTCATCCTGCTCATCTTTTACCTCCAACTGTGGTCCAAGCCGATGGTGAGTAGGCTACCATGCTCTTCTTATCTGCGCCAAAAATATGCGCACCATAACTGATTGAAATCGCCTTAAAGTCCAACAAAAGTTGCTCCCTTGGACATGGAAGAATAGAACACACAATTTTTTTCCCCGATGGCATCTGTAGTGCATGTGGTTAACCTTTTTGTGCGCTATCCTCCTGATTCTCCTTGGGGCTTTGTCACAGTTGGACTGACATAATATTGCGCAGCTGCATGGCTCTCATTATCACTTTTCCATCCACCTGCATCAATCAACAAAATCCTCAATCAAAGCAACTGTCAGCATTGATGAGGAAATTAATGAGAGGTCCGACAGCGCACCTTTTTGCGCATGACTTTGCAGAGGCATGAAACTAGATTCCTAGCTATGATGTTTTAAATCCGAGCTGTAAATGAGTTTATTCCCATATACGATTAAGGTCAATTATATATTATCTTAAAAAGTGTCCTACAGCTGTCTGATTAGGTATTTGAGGCACTGAATTGTACATCTCCATATCTCCCCACCATCGCATTACCTTCTTACGCGTCATAACTACTACCAAAGACAAGCGAAAAGCGTGTCTTTGGGTCCCCGCAGATAACTGGGACGTGTGTCTAATTTTCAGGGTGAAGCAATTCATCCGGACTGCGCCATCATCTCTCAGCACCTGAGGGCTCAGGAGATTTGCAGCCAGACGAAAAGGAGCGAGGCGCAAAACCGGAGCGATCACAGCGGTGGGTTCCCGTGTGATATGCTGCACTTCTGGGGCTAATCGCTCTCAAACACGCACTTGGGGAAATAGCTGAGAAAGTCTGGCGCTTTGAGACATGATTTCTATCGAAATGAATGCTAAACTAGAACAAAGTGTTTGTGGATGCAGAGGGGACCAAACTGACAGGGAATGAAAACATGATAAACTTCTTTGAGGGAAGGATATGTCCGTTGAAGTTGGAGTTGGGAAGTTGGGAAAAAATATATATCTTAAAGATTCTTTATTTGTATTCTTTATTTTGTTCTTACATTGCAGCTTCGCAAATTATAAAAGCAACAATTTCCAGTACATTACAATATGATTGAAAAGTTTATTTATTCCATTAATATGACAATTTAAAGTCTTTATTCATGTATTGTGATGATGAAAGCTTACAGGTAATGGAAACTAAAAATTCAGTTTTCCAGAAATTTTTAATATTATATAATATTATAAGAACAGAAAATGCTTATATTACTGAAAAATTACAGTATATTTCTATAAACAATGATAGGTTTCTTATGTTTTACTATGTTTTAAATCATCAAACACATTGTAACTCAGACAAAGTTAAACTGGGCAAATAAATAAAAACAGTTTTTAGTTGATTTAATTGAGTCTCCAAACCAGTCCAGCGACATGTGAAAAGTACCCCATTTACAGAATAATTACATGTAAATTACATGTAATTGACTACATTTTATGGAAGCTGAGTTCAGTTCCCTTAGCTTACATACACATCCAGACCTATGGGATACAGAAATCACTTAAATGGAACCTGTCTGACAGCCTGACATTGTAAAAGAACCACAGTGAGACCCCCACCCAGAAAGGGAGAAAACATGGAGCAGTAGCAAAAATTCACTGGCATAGGCAACCTGCCAAAATTGCTCCTAATAGTCCATCAATGACTCATCCAGGAGGTCATAAAAGAACACAACATCTACATCACTTCAGGTCTCACCTGCCTCAGCTAAGGTCAGCTTTCATGATTCAACAAAGAGAAAGAGACTGGGCAAAAATGGCATTTATGTTCCAAAGCCAAAACTACTGCTGACCAAAATGAACCCAAAGCTCTGTTTCCCCCCCCCAAACATATTGATGCTGCTTCAAGACTTTTGGGGATGATATTTTGTGGACTAGCTGGACAAAAAGGTGGAGCATTCTGGAAAGTCCTGTCACAACTGGTGTAAAACTGACATAGCATTTACACCGAACAAAAATATAAACACAACACTTGTTTTTGCTCCCACTTTTCATGAGCTGAGCTCAAAGATCTGAAACATTTTCTATATCAAAAGAACCATTACTCTTAAATATTGTTCACAAATCTGTCTAAATCTGTGTTAGTTCTTCTTCTTCTTCTTCTTTGCCAAGATAATCCATCCCATTTTACAGGTGTGGCATAGCAAGGTGCTGATTAGACAGCATGAATATTGCACAGGTGTGCTTTAGACTGACCACAATAGGCCACCAGGCCACTACAGCTAAACTGGCTGGAACAAAAATGATCTCACCATAAGATCTTGCCAGAGAAGTAGGGAAAGTTGTGAGGTGTTTCGTGCTGTCATTCAGACTCAAAATGAGAGAAGCCCAGGTGATCAGGAGGGAGGGTGAGGTTGAGGGAGAAGTGGAGAAGGAGACAGAAATACAAATGTTGGCTAGTAGGGTTTATTATATAGTTGTAACAATTCAATCAAAACAACCGAGATATGCACACAGAGTTGCACAACTGAATTATTAAAGTACAACTTTTCCAAATGAGCATTCACTAACAATAAAAGACAATGAATAAGCTGTCATTTTTTTAACAGTAATTTATAAACAGATGCATAGTGTATCAGGATTATGTTGCTTCAAAGCAGAAGTGGAAACAATCACAACATAGAGTATAAAAGGTGGGTTTGCTGAAATGTGTGTTCTTCTCCTACTTTTACTCCATCATACCGATCGTTTACTCAACATACCCTTTTTCTCTGGTGTGGCCTCGCCACCCTGTCCTTCCAATCTGACCAAATTGACTTTATTATAGACTAGTGAACCTGGCATTTCCCTGTGGGCTCTATTGTCTCAGGAACAGGCGTCATATTAGGACGTTGCTTAGCCATGCAACATGGGATCAGCTCCCCCATATGAGAGTGATGAACTTTAACATTTCATGACTACTTTGATCTTAATTAAAGTTGAAGTTACAAAGTACTTTAGTGCAAAGTTGTCCTCCAAGGCTCATTATGCAGATACAGTGAGGAATATAAGTGTTTGAACACCCTGCAATTTTCCAATGTCTCCCACTTAGAAATTATGGAGGGGTCTGAAATTATCATTGTAGGTGCATTTCCACTGTGAGAGACGGCATAAAAAAATCAGGAAATCACACTGTCTGATTTTTATTGCTGCACATACACATTTGAACACCTGAGAAAATCAGTGTTAAAATGTACAATTACAGGGGTCAAACGTTTCCTGTAGTTCTTGACCTGGTTTGCACACACTGCAACAGGGATTTTTGCCCAATCCTCCACAAAGATCTTCTCTAGATCTGTCAAGTTTCGGGCTGTCGCTGAGCAACACAGAGTTTCAGCTCCCTCCAAAGATTTTCTATTGGCTTTAGGTCTGGAGACTGGCTGGGACACTCCAGAACTTTGATATGTTTCTTACGGAGCCACTCCTTGGTAATGCTGGCTGTGTGCTTTGGGTCATTGTCATTTTGGAAGACCTAGCCACAACCCATCTTGAATGCTCTGACTGAGGGAAGGAGGTTGTTGCTCAAAATCTCACGATACATGGCCCCATTCACCTTCTCCTTAATACAGTGCAGTCGTCCTGTGCCCTTCGCAGAAAAGCACCCCCAAAGCATGATGTCCACCCACTTGCTTCACAGTAGGGATGGTGTTCTTGGGATGCAACTCATCCTTCTTTTTCCTCCAAGCACGGCGAGTGAAGTTTAGACCAAAAAGTTCTATTTTGGTCTCATCTGACCACATGGCTTTCTCCCATGCCTCCTCTGGATCACCCAGATGGTCATTGGCAAACTTCAGATGGGCCTGGACATGTGATGACTTGAGCAGGGGAACCTTCTGTGCAATGTATGATTTTAAACCATGACGGCGTAGTGTTCTAATGACAGTAACCTTTAAAACTGTGGTCCCAGCTATTTTCATGTCATTGACGAGCTCCTCCTGTGTAGTTCCTCATATTTCTTATCAGTGAGGTGAGATCTTGCATGGAGCCCCAGTCCGAGGGAGACTGACAGTCATCTTTAGCCTCTTCTATTTTCTATCAATTGCTCCAACAGTTGATCTATTTTCACCAAGCTGCTTGGCAATGGCTCCGTATCCCTTACCAACCTTGTGGAGTTCTAGAATTTTGTCTCTGGTGTCCTTTGACAGCTCTTTGGTCTAGCCTATGGTAGTAGTTGGAGTATGAAGGTACAGTGGCTTGCAAAAGTATTTGGCCCCCTTGAACTTTTCCACATTTTGTCACATTACAGCCACAAACATGAATCAATTTTATTGGAATTCCATGTGAAAGACCAATACAAAGTGGTGTACATGTGAGAAGTGGAACGAAAATCATACATGATTCCAAACATTTTTTACAAATAAATAACTGAAAAGTGGGGTGTGCATAATTATTCAGCCCCCTTTGGTCTGAGTGCAGTCAGTTGCCCATAGACATTGCCTGATGAGTGCTAATGACTAAATAGAGTGCACGTGTGTGTAATCTAATGTCAGTACAAATACAGCTGCCCTGTGACGGCCTCAGAGGTTGTCTAAGAGAATGTTGGGAGCAACAACACCATGAAGTCCAAAGAACACACCAGACAGGTCAGGGATAAAGTTATTGAGAAATTTAAAGCAGGCTTAGGCTACAAAAAGATTTCCCAAGCCTTGAACATCCCACGGAGCACTGTTCAAGTGATCATTCAGAAATGGAAGGAGTATGGCACAACTGTAAACCTATCAAGACAAGGCCGTCCACCTAAACTCACAGGCCGAACAAGGAGAGCGCTGATCCGAAATGCAGCCAAGAGGCCCATGGTGACTCTGGACGAGCTGCAGAGATCTACAGCTCAGGTGGGGGAATCTGTCCATAGGACAACTATTAGCCGTGCACTGCACAAAGTTGGCCTTTATGGAAGAGTGGCAAGAAGAAAGCCATTGTTAAAAGAAAACCATAAGAAGTCCCGTTTGCAGTTTGCCACAAGCCATGTGGGGGACACAGCAAACATGTGGAAGAAGGTGCTCTGGTCAGATGAGACCAAAATGGAACTTTTTGGCCAAAATGCAAAACGCTATGTGTGGCGGAAAACTAACACTGCACATCACTCTGAACACACCATCCCCACTGTCAAATATGGTGGTGGTAGCATCATGCTCTGGGGGTGCTTGTCTTCAGCAGGGACAGGGAAGCTGGTCAGAGTTGATGGGAAGATGGATGGAGCCAAATACAGGGCAATCTTGGAAGAAAACCTCTTGGAGTCTGCAAAAGACTTGAGACTGGGGCGGAGGTTCACCTTCCAGCAGGACAACGACCCTAAACATAAAGCCAGGGCAACAATGGAATGGTTTAAAACAAAACATATCCATGTGTTAGAATGGGCCAGTCAAAGTCCAGATCTAAATCCAATCAAGAATCTGTGGCAAGATCTGAAAACGGCTGTTCACAAACGCTGTACATCTAATCTGACTGAGCTGGAGCTGTTTTGCAAAGAAGAATGGGCAAGAATTTCAGTCTCTAGATGTGCAAAGCTGGTAGAGACATACCCTAAAAGACTGGCCGCTGTAATTGCAGCAAAAGGTGGTTCTACAAAGTATTGACTCAGGGGGCTGAATAATTACGCACATCCCACTTTTCAGTTATTTATTTGTAAAAAATGTTTGGAATCATGTATGATTTTCGTTCCACTTCTCACGTGTACACCACTTTGTATTGGTCTTTCACGTGGAATTCCAATAAAATTGATTAATATTTGTGGATGTAATGTAACAAAATGTGGAAAAGTTCAAGGGGGCCGAATACTTTTGCAAGCCACTGCAGATATGTGCCAAAACGCATGCAGTTGTAGCTTGTGATGTGAACACTTGTAGAATACTATTGGAGAACTTGAGCAATAGAAATCTGAAGTTATATGTCTGCTTTCATTTTTATACAAGGATAATTACAGCTCTCCGCTTATCATTAATCGTTTCCTACTATAAATATTTTTTTTTATGTGTACATTTTTGGTTACAACTTCAAGTTTTGATTTCAACCACTCGAATCTGCTGCCTAGTGCGCACACATCAGCTACGACGAATCACGGCGCAGTGAAAACAGCACACTTTCTGCGAAATGTTTGTGCCAAAACTAACTTGTACTTGAAGGATAAGGGCAGGGGGGTGATGGGTGGGGGGGATGGGGGCGGTGGGGTAGGAGGAGAGAGTGATGACGTCGTCAATAGATCAACCAATCAGAGCGAGAGGTCTGGTTATGTGGACGTGCCATATTTTTTTCTCCCTTTCGATACATTCATGACGCAGCAAGCTGGGGTGAGTTACTTCGCCAAACATCGTAAGACATGTTTGTTATGTGTTTTGAAGAGGAAAAAGACCCATATCAACTTAATATTCCACTCCGTGAAGTCCATTAATTTCTGTTAATGGACATCTCAAAGGGCATTATCCCGCTTATACCATGGTCACTTACGAAAGAAAGAAGTATTTAATCAATTAATACTTAAAAGTGTTTTAGGGTTACAACCGTGAGGGTTTTTATTTTTATAAGACGAACACACTATTTAATATCTCCCGTATACAGGCGTTGCCAAGCAACGTGGCCACACCGACCCAACCGCAGCAGTTGATCAGTGATGGGAAGTGAGATTGCGGCTTTACCTTCCGTTACTTGATACAAAGTATTAATATGTTAATGTTATCAAACTCACCAAATAAGTTAAAAGAAATGATAAAATCACTCATTTTTTGTCTGTCTTGCTTTTGAGATGTGTCAACTGTGAAATAACGTTGAGTCTCCGTTGCCATGGTAACCATCTAGCGTTTGAGCCAGCGCAATCATTTAGAACTGTCATCAAGCAATTTGACGGGACGCCTTTCCTAGGTGTACATTATCACTTTTTAATCTACACCCTCCAGCTAATCAGAATCGAGTATTCACCCAAACAATGGTATAAGTAAGGGATAATGCCCTTTGTGGTGTCCATTAACAGAAATTAATGAACTTCACGGAGTGGAATATTAAGTTGATATGGGTCTATTTCCTCTTCAAAGCACACAACAAACATGTCATACGATGTTTGGCGAAGTAACTCACCCCAGCTTGCTGCGTCATGACGGTATCGAAAGGGAGAAAAAAATATGGCACGTCCACATAACCAGACCTCTCGCTCTGATTGCTCGATTCTGAAATAGTTTTAAAAGAAAATGCAGATTGTCCTAATGCTGTTTTTCGTTTTGTTAGGTACATTGGCCATTGACTTTTGACCTTGTTGTTCTGACCATCTGATCAGATGTTAATTGGACAAACCTTTTTAGTGGTGGGGGTGCCACATTATTAACAATCCTGAATAGCAACTTTAGATTGGCTGACTTAACTATATATTCGAAATTGAACATTTTATATTTGATTAATATTTGACAGTGGTGATACTGTCGTATTTTCCTATTTAGAACCCTAAGTGCTTGTTTGTAAAGAGATTCTAAAGGTTTTATTGTGGATTTGTTGGCTTGTGACCCGCATGATACACCATAGAGTATATGAGGTAATATCATTGCGTTGAAGTAGGTTTTAGCTCCTTGTATTGTCAATGAATTTCTTATAGATTTAAATGTAAACAAATTATGTTTTATTGTATGGCATACCTTTTTGATGTGTTTCTTAAAGCTTAGTCTCGAATCTAAAATTATGCCAAGGTATCTGAACTCATTGACATTTTCAATTTTTTCCCCTTTTACTGCAATTTAGGGGTATGGTTTTTTGTTTGGTTTTGTTGAGAAATACATTGTCGCAGTTTTACTGACATTTAATGTTAGACATGAATCAATTAGCCTGTAGAAATTTTGTCCATTGCCTTTGATAGTTTGGTTGCTACTTGTTCATGATCCTTCCCATCTGCGTAAATAACAGTGTCATCAGCATACATCTGGACCTCTCCATCATCACACACGGATGGGAGGTCATTTATATATAAACTAAACAATAATGGTCCCAAGATAGATCCCTGTGGCACTCCCATAGTGCACTCTCTCAGTGTACTCTCTCAGTTGGGACACTGCTTCACTTACACGGACACACTGAGAGCGCCCAGCTAAATAGGATTCAATCCAGCCAAGGGTATTGACGGACAAATTATACTGTTTCAGTTTGGACAATAACACCAGATAATAAACAGTATCAAAAGCCTTTCGTAGGTCTAAAAATACAGCACCTACCACATTTCCTGTGTCAAGACTTGATTTGATTAATTCCATAAAATAACAACAGGCAGTTTCAGTAGAATGATTAGTTCTGAAGCCAAACTGGATAGGATGCAATAGAGACTCATTTTCAAAGTGTGTCATCAACTGTTCAGCAACCATTTTCTCTATAGCTTCTGACAAAACAGGAAGTATACTTATGGGACTATAGTTGCTTATGACTTGTTTATCACCCAATTTGTAAATAGGGGTTACAATGGCAGATTTGAGTGCTGTTGGAAAAATACATTCCTCTAGGGAACTATTTATTAATTTGGTTATTGGAGGTGTTAAATAATATTTGTAATTTTTGAGAAATATTGTATCAAGTCCATATATATCCTTAGCTTTAGAGTTTGAGAGGGATGAGATAACTTTGTTCACCATTAATTCATCTGTGGGTTTAAGGTTGAGAGAAATTTCACCACTAGCTACAATTTGATTAAAAGATTCACTTGTAAAATTTGACAAGAGTTGGTTGAGCTTAGACTCCAAATTGTTTTTGTTGATAACTGATTGTATAACATTTAAGAAAATTATGTTGAAGAGACTAGCAGTCTTCCTCTAAAATGTCTAACCAATTCAAATATATCTATGAATTTAAGACCTTTCCTCTTAAGTGTACACTAAACACACTTTGTGAAAAAACAATACTATTTTACTTAATTGGTAAAATGCAACAATAAGACATAATTGTAACATATTGCAACACAGAATAACATAAATGCTTTCCAAATATAGAAAACTGTATTGCACTCAAACATGGAGTGTCATTGAGAGGTCTACTGAATGAGATCTGCAGACATCATCCTGTTTCTTCGTGAGCATAGCTTTGAAAGGACTCAGTCTCCGTCCAAAGTCATTTCATTTGTCTCTGTTAATCCAAAATGAGGTGACATTCAAGTGGCAAATTGAGCAGCTCCCCCTACAGCTGCCTGTTTGTCAAAGTCTTAGAATAGAGCTCAGCTTAGGGGAGGGGAAAACATTTTGCATTAAAACATTTATTTTAAGTGAACTATCAGCCTCTTTACACATCAGTCACTTTTTGAACTCTGACAGCTTGATACAGCTCAAGCTTCCCTTCAGCTAGTAATTGAAAACAAAGAAGCCATTCCCAGGGAAACTGTATGGATTTTTATAATTCATGGTTTTAGATGTTTTTGCTTTGTCATGTGGATACATTTGCACAAATGCTTCTGTTGGATCCTATAATTGTGCCTCTATCTTTGGTGGCTCTAATCTGAGTCTAAAAATGAATTCTTTTCACAATAAGTTCTTCACAGTTTTCATATCACTCGCTCTCTGACTCTAATCCATAGATGTGAGTTTAAGCATGCTGATAGGGACTCTCTTTGGGAAATGTTTCACTACCTTAATTTGAAAATGCAGTCAGCTTTATCTATATCAGGAATCCAATATAATGAATCATATTGAAGTAAACATACCTTGAATTAAACTTGTGTTCACCTCCAAATATTAAAGAAATCGGGACAAATCTGGCTGGACATTCTGCCAGTGTTACTTTTGTCATGGTTGTGTACTGTCGTCAAAATTAAGACCTTCTGCTTTGAGACCAAGCCAAATCTGTAAAGCTGACTGTATAAGAAAAAAGGGGAGTACCTTTGTTTTTAAGCTGATACCTCCCTTGCACTTAATTCCTAGGCCTTGACCCTACATTTCAAAGGGGTGGACAACATCTGAAGCCCTTCTGAAGCCTCACTTGCCTCAGTTGGCATCACTGTTCAGGATTCAACAATCAGTAAGTGATAATAAAAGCATCAATGGAAGTCAGTGTTCAGTGATGATGAAAGTGTGCATATATGAGATAATTAAAAGGTGAAAACTTCTCCTGATCAAAAAGCACAAAAGCACATCTCACATTTTCCCAAAAACGCCATAAAAATGCAAGACATTTGGGGAAATTTTCTGTGGGCTAACTAACACAGAATTTCTAAAAAGATGGCCACAGTGACAGTCAAACATGGAGGCGGCACGATGATGGTCTGGGCTGCTTTGCAGCTCAAGGACTTGGAAGACTTGCCATATTTGAAGGAACAATTAGTTTTTTTCTCTCTAGTAGAAAATCTTACTTCAGAGTGTGCAGCTATCAGGTTGTGACTTCTTGAGTGCACCTTGATAAGTCCACCTCTAAATGACTAAAAAACCAAAACAGAACAACATGATGGTTTTGGAGTGGGTTCTGTAAAGTTTTAACTAAAATCTGAGTGAGATGTTGTGGTGTGACAACAAACAGGCTTTTCATGCTTTACAGCCGTCCAACGTGGCTAAATTAAAGCAATTCTGCAAATAACAGTAGACCAAAGAATATACACAACAGCAGCAAAGCCAACAGCTTAAACAACCTAGTTCATGCTGTCAGATAAGCTTTATTTATGTTTTTTCCTGATTCAAGTCAGTCAGTAATCAGACTTGGTTTGGCAAGTGGAACTGAACCAAAGAAATGAGGTTGATCAAGGCAAGTTAAGTTTATTTAAATAGCACATTTTAGCAATAAGGCCATTCAAAGTGCTTTACATGACACAAAAGGCCCAAACTGTGCATTAATCACAGTTAATTCATGATTTAACAAAGGACGCAGGTATATTTTTTACACATGACTGGTTTGGATAGCTTTTATCCCCCTAATGAATAAAATCCTAATTTGAAAGCTGGATTTTGTATTTACAGATTCCATTCTTTATATTTAAAAAATGCTTGATGATCAGAAACATTTATATGGGACAAAGAAAGCAAAAAGAGAAGAAATAGGGAAGAGAGGGTGGGGTGTATTTTTTCACCACACTGTTTATAATTTCCTGTGATGACATTTCTAGATCTAAATGCGCTCATTTTAATCTTATACACCGAATACAGTTTTAAAATCTTATTGCTTGAAAGTCTTTAACTGTGCTAGAGTTTCTTCTGCTGTGCTTTTACAAAATACATATTAAAACATTTAATGCATGAAGGAGAAGCTGCTAGGTAAATGTAATTTGCATGGAAATGACAACATTACACAATGCACAATTTTTTTATTTCCTTGGTAAAACATTTTACTTCAGCCTACAAGATGCTAGGGCTTTTGTACAATGAAAATCCAATCTAACCAGATTTGTGTGCGTAAAGTAGCAGGTAATGTGCAGGCAGTGTTGGATGTGCTTTAGAACACTCAGATTCAGGGTTTCCTGTGCAATGCTCCATGTTATGACTATGTGCTGAATTGGCGCTGCATGTAAATCCTGACAGCAAATAATGCGCTCAGCTCTCTACCTCTTTCACTTTAAATCAGTTCATCTTCTGCTTCACTGCAGGAAATGACTCAGTTTATCTGAGGATTTTTGCACCTGAAGTTGAGTAATTCAATCAGATTTTCGTCAGCTCTTCTGTCATTTAGTACAATTAATATTGCAGCTGTGTCTGAACAAACAACATTGCTAATTGTGTTCATTTGCAATGCACTGTCTCTGTGTTGACACCGTTTTTGGAAGATGTTGTCTCTTCTTAAATTAGGATTGTGTTAAGATTAAAGTCAATCTGTGTTAACCAGAGGATGATCCGTCCACATAACCTACATAGACTCTGCTCTGAAAGGCTCTTCTTCTAACCAATTTAAAAATGGGAGATATAACTCCAAATCACAGTGTCCTTGGTTAGACAGCCTCAGTACAAAATAATTAAATCTCCTAATCCCAGACATCAATTAAGTTCTTGTAAAGATATAGAAAATGCCATTTGCTTTCTTTTTTTGACCAGCTAAACTCCAACAAATAGTTTAATAGTGACTGGTTAATATCTCCTTTATTTTTTAAAGTGCATTTCCCTGCCAGTATAATCATCTTATCAACTTATCCACAATGGATTTCCTCCCCTCAAAACAAGATGCGCTTCACAGGAAAAGGTGAGAAAAGGATTTGGTTTCTTCTTTTGTATGTGACTAATTAGCAGTGAATAAAACACACCATAACTGGAAGGTAAACTCCTAAGAATATACAGATCCTAATGAAATACATTATATCCGTAGAAGATTTTTCTTGCTAAACGAATGATGTCAGTGAGCTTCCTAGGAGTCCACATTTTGTTCTAACTAAAACATTTTGAGGTTTTTAAATAATTACCCCCAAAAAAGGTTAATATGTGTAGTTTCTATTTAGGTATCAATCTGCAATATAACTTGCCAATTTGATATGATACATATAGAAAACCATACATCCAAAAATCATGTGGCTTTCTTTTTACCATTGTGTTTATGACTGAATGTGCAAATGTTTGCATTCCTTCTCCCAAGTAAAGTTAGCTAGGTTTTGCCTTACACTCACATAGATACTCACATGGATACATACAAGTAATGACTTTTTTTCACTGTCAAAGCTCACATAAAACCATATTATACACATACAGTGACTTGCAAAAGTATTCACATTGAATGTTGTGGCTGCTATGTGACAAAATGCAATGTGTTTTAGAACTACCTTTCCTTGCAATTGCAGCTACAAATTCTGTTAGGGTATTGCTCTACCGGCTTTCCACATTTGGATACAGAACTATTGGTCATTTCTTTGCAAAACAGTTCAAGCTCATTCATATTGGATAAAGAGCATCTGTGAAGATAGGTTTTCAAGTCTTGCCAGAGATTCTCAGTTGTATTTAAGTCTGGAGTTTGCATGGCTACATTGCTTGTGACTTTTTATTTTCTTTTCTGTTTGCTTTTCTTGTTTTCTTTCTTAACCTTTTCTTAGTTACTTTATCTACCCAGCCCCTGGAGTTACTGTATTGGACCGGATCTCTTCTTGGATTACTTTTTTATGGACTTATCAACATGGCTTTTTGCTCAGCTGAGGATTTTGAAAAACTGCTCCACAGAATTGAGGGTATTGAAACAAAGCTACGTCATCTGGAAATTAATTTTGATCTCCACGCTGATTATGGAAACGATACAACTTTACCTTTGAATACAAACAGCCTGGTGTTACATCGGTCTAACCGTGTCACAGAGACTCCCTACAGGCGCCTGAGCGGCAGAACCACACACTCTAATAAAGACTGGCCAGCTTTAAAACGCATGGAATCATCAACCCCAGCCTGTTCTAGAAAAAACAAAAGAAACTCTGGCACAGAGAAAGCTCTGAACCCAGACCTCCCGCTTCTGCTAAAAGTAAACAAAAGAGGTTTCAGCCAAAAACAAGAGATATTTATCCACCTGGAATCCCGCTGAAAAACAGATTCGCAGCCTTGAGTTCCCCGAAAGATGATGCAGCCCCCGGGACATGTCAAAGCCACCAGGAGAAACCCAGCCGCATCAAACGGACACATAACAAAGTAAGAGCCCCTCCAGCAAAGACTGTTATCATAAAAGACGGATCAATTAATGGAATTGAGGCTTTTTGTATCAAGAACACCAGAGTTTATAGCTGCTACAAAAATACACTGAGAGAAATATCAGAAAAAATCCCAAAAATCGTGGACCAACATCCTGCTTTGGAAAAGCTCGTCATTCACGCTGGATCAGCAGATATCGCGATGAGACAATCAGAGATTCTGAAGAGAGACTTTTCTGATCTCCTACAGAGACTTGATGGACTTAACGTAAACATCCTCATCAGCGGACCAGTCCTTGAAGGGAATGATGAAAGATTTAGCAGACTCCGCATGCTCCATAAATGGTTGAAGAAACAATCAGCTGAGAAGTCGTTCACATTTAATAATAATTTCAAAGTATTTGGAAGTGATAATCATCTGTTCAAAGCAGGCCGTTATCTTAACAAGGCCGGGGTAAGGCTGTTAGCAGCAAACATTTTTTCTTATCAAAATCAGAAAGCAAAACACTTGCTCCCAAAAGCTGACCTTGAGGCGCCCATGGATATCAGAGAACAAAAACACCAAGTAATGATGACACCACAAGACCGAACAGATAAACAACCATCAGAGATTAAGTCTTCATCTTCCTGTGACTCAGCCACATCAAATGAGTCTCCATTTAGAAACTTTACAGACAGACTGAACGAAATTCGGGACACAATTAACACCTAAACTTAGACTACACCAAACGCCTGGGACTAGTGTCAATAAGTCTGAGAGCTTCCTCCCACTGATTATTACAGATATTTTATATTTGAGGGAACCGGGCAATAAATCCACCCCTACTGTCTCCCAGAACTCGCCCGGCACCCCCCCTGAGTCTAAGATTTCAGTGATTATCAGCAGGAAACATAAATCGTTAACCACACGCTCTCATATTAAACAAAATCTCAAATTGATAACCTGTCAGAAGGTTCAGCTGCCCATCATCACAATACTTAAGTTAGCTTTATTAAACATTAGATCTCTATCCGGGAAGTCTTTTCTTATCAATGACTTCATCACTGAGCATAATTTACACGCCCTTTTTTATCAGAAACTTGGCTAGATGAAAATAACGAAACAACTGCATTAATAGAATCGACTCCTCCAAATTATAATTTCTTAAGCGAGAGCAGAAAGCACAGACGAGGTGGAGGTGTAGCCACCATTTTTCACAACTGAATGAACTTTAAAAAGGTAACTCTGGGCACATTTGATTCTTTTGAATACCTAGCCACCCAGATAAATGAGCCTAACAAAGCTTTATTTCTAAGTTTATATAAACCACCAAAACCTAACTCTAACTTCTTTAATGATTTCAATGACCTTCTTTCTGTAATATGTGTCGACTATGACCAGCTAACCATTGTGGGGGATTTTAACATCCATACCAACAACCCGCAAGATAGACAAGCAAAAACATTAGATTATACTCTCCACAACTTCGGCCTGATCCAGCATGTCAAACAACCAACACACAATAAAGGACACACTCTGGACTTAATTATGAGCAAAGGTTTAAATATTTCCAACATCTCTGTAATTAATATTGCGTTATCTGACCATTTCTGTATTTTCTTTGAAAGTACCATCTCTGCTAAATTATCCAGCCACAGTAAGACCAATATTAAAAAGCGTTTTCTAGGGGACAGCTCAGTTGAAACTTTCAAACGTATTTACCCTTCCACTGCATCCCCCTCATCTCCCAACTCAAACTCAGTAAATAAGATGGTAGATAATTTCCTTGCAAAAATCTCAGACATCATGGATTCCATTGCTCCAACTAAAGTGAAAGTAGTCTCAGGTAGAAAGAAGTCTCCGTGGGCAAGTAATCCACTGGTACGTAGTGAAAAAAGAGAGTGTCGACGCGCCGAGAGAAAATGGCGGAAAACTCGACTCCAGGTTCACTGTGAGATCTACAAAGAGAGACTGAATAGATATCAGCTAACTATAAAAGATGCTAGGGAATCGTTCTTTTCTGAAATCATCAACAGAAACATTAATAATGCACGGACCCTATTTGCAACAGTGGAAAGACTAACTAATCCTTTAGTGACAGTAGCCCTTGAACTAAACTCTACCAGGGCCTGCAATGAATTTGCCAGCTTTTTCACTGAAAAGATTCCAACAATTAGACGGTCAATCTGTACCTCAATATCGAACCCACAACCAGTGCCATCCCCAATCAACAACAATGTAGAGAAAATGTCTGAATTCCACGAATTAAACCAGAACAGCCTTGAAAAAAATCATTATCCAATTAAGCTCCTCCTCCTGCTGTCTTGATATCCTACCCACAGCTTTTCTAAGGAAAGTTCTTCCTGTTATTGGGTCTGATCTTGTTCAAATAGTGAACTCATCCCTGCTATCAGGTGTCTTCCCTCAGGCTTTAAAAACAGCAGTTATTAAACCACTGCTAAAGAAGAAAAATCTGGACAACACGTTAATGCAGAACTACATCTCTAATCTTCCATTCATCAGTAAGATTATTGAAAAAGCCGTGTTTCAGCAGTTGAATAGCTTCATAACAATGACAAACCGTTTTGATGTTTTTCAGTCTGGTTTCCGTGCTCATCACAGCACCGAGACTGCCCTCGTCAAAGTATTCAATGACATCCGCATAAATACAGACTGTGGAAGAACCACAGTGCTGGTTCTGTTGGACCTCAGTGCAGCCTTTGACACTGTTGATCATGATATTTTATTGGAACGACTGGAGAGCTGGGTCGGACTCTCTGGTACACTACTTGGCTGGTTCGAATCTTACCTAAAGAACAGGGACTTCTATGTTTCAATAGGAAACTTTTCATCAGAACGAACAGAAATCACATGTGGGGTGCCCCAGGGCTCCTTTCTGGGGCCCCTCTTATTTAATATCTACATGCTCCCACCAGGCAAGATTATAGCAACCAATAACATTTGCTACCATAACTACGCGGATGACACTCAGCTCTACATTACAATGTCAGCAGGTGACTCTGAACCCATTCAAACTCTAAATCAATGCATTGGCCAAATAAATGGATGGATGTGCCATAACTTTCTCCAGCTGAATAGAAACAAAACTGAAGTGATTATTTTTGGACCCAAGGAGGAACGATCAAGAGTCAGCACACAGCTTCAATTAATACAGCTAGAAACTACTGATCAGGCTCGAAACCTAGGTGTAGTAATGGACTCAGACCTGAACCTTCAGGGTCACATAAAGGCAATAACAAGGTCAGCGTTCTATCACCAGAAGAACATCTCTAGGATTAAACGACTGATGTTGCAACATGACCTAGAAAAACTCATCCATGCGTTTATCTTTAGTCGGATTGATTACTGCAACAGCATCTTCACAGGTCTGCCTAAAAAGTCAATCAGACAGCTGCAGCTGATCCAGAACGCTGCCGCTCGCGTCCTAACTAGAACCAGGAAAGTAGAGCACATCACCCCAGTTCTAAAGTCCTTACACTGGCTCCCTGTAGCTCAGAGAATAGACTTCAAAATACTCCTACTAGTTTATAAATCATTACATGGCTTAGCACCAAAATATGTTGAAGACCTGTTGTCACGGTACCAACCACCAAGACCACTCAGGTCCTCCAACTCTAGCCTACTAAACATCCCTAGACTCAGAACTAAACATGGAGAAGCAGCTTTCAGTTTCTATGCTCCCCTTATCTGGAACAGACTTCCTGACGAGTGTAGAGCTGCTGAAACTCTGAACTGCTTTAAATCGAGACTAAAAACCCATCTGTTTAGAATTGCCTTCGAGTAAATGCTTGATGCCATATGTATGAAATCTGTTCATGCTCTCTTGCTTTTTTTTAATCTTTCTCTTGCTTTATTGTGTATCATGTGTAATGTGTGTTTCTTTTACTTTTAATTTCCATTGTTTTTTGTGTTTTTTAAATCAGCAAATCATGTAAAGCACCTTGAATTGCCCTGCTGTTGAAAGTGTGCTATACAAATACAATTGCCTTGCCTTGCCTTGCCTTGTGGAAGGAGTTTTTATGGCTTTTCTCCCTCCAGCAATATATTTTTCTCACCACTTTTCTGTAAAGCTCAGAATATTGGAGTAGGCCTACATGTCTAATAATTTTTCTGTCAACAGGATATCTGCAGATCCACTTGAGTTACCATACGCCATCTTTTAACCCCACTCAGTTTGATTGGATAGTCATGTCTTGGTAGCAGTTTGCATTTGTGTCTTACTATCTTAATTTATAGATAGTGGATTGAACAGACCTTTGTTAGATGTTTAATGCTTGGGATATATTTTATAACATAACCTTGGTTTGAATTTGTCCGTAACTTGATCCCTGATCTATCTGCTGTTAAACTTGGTTTTAATGATGTTTGTTCACTGTTGTTGTCTAACTAACCTCTGAGACCGCCAGAGGACAGATGGATTTATACTGATTTTAAACCCTATTTAATAGTAAAGTTTCTTCTGAAGGCAAATTGTTGGGCTGGATTTTAATTTAGTGTATCAGAGTAAATTTTGAAACATGAAACAATGTGAATAAGTTCTAGAGGTACAAAAACTTCTGCAAGATGCTGTATAACTAAATGAAAAGAAACATGAATAAGCAAACCATTAATGAAACCAAAATCATAAAACGTATGATTTGGACATAACAGCGATCTGGGGAGGTTGCTTGGAAACAAGAAAATAACTGCTTTGTTGTTACTAAATCTTCTATTTTGTATTGTTTAAACCAAAGAAGCATAACAATTTCAATCCCTTTCTTTAAAAAGACAGATCTTCATTCATTGTTAAGTTCTACACTTGCTAAATTTCTTTTCTCTTTCCTGCCTTTCTCTTAGACTGGTACACATAAAACCAGAAATGTGGCACTAGAAAGATATATCATGGAATCTCCCTTTTTGGATTGGCAAACCCATAATCTACCTGCTTAGCCACATGCTGTGTAAAAACCTTTACATTTCTTAGTGAAACCTCTGAGCAAACAGTCTATGTCATGAAAGCCAACCTGGAAGTGCTGTTCTGATCCACAGATACAGGAATATTAGTCTAAGTCAGACTGAAAGCAGCTGAGAAGGTGCTGAGGTGAATAATCCAGGGCTTGTGTTAATAAACACACACTGTAGCTCCAATATTATTTGCTAGTGTTACACTAAAAGTGACATCGTGTGCATGTGAGTACCTAACTGGATGGGAATTTTAATTTTTTATGGGCTAGAGAAACATGGGGAATAGGGTTGATAATGGATTAGATACAAAGGCTTTACACAAATGCATTAAGGAGCTAGGAGAAAATACATTTCAGCTTGAAAATCACCAGCATGTGTGAATGTATAGTATGAAGAAGGAGCAATGCTCATTTAAATATAACCTAGAGGATTTAGCACTCTATTCATTGGGCTATATACAATTATTTTATTTATTTATTTATTTATTTATTTATTTATTTATTTATTTATTTATAATTGAGCTGCAATTTCACCCAAATTTTTTTTTTATTTGCCTGTATACAATATGTCAGGATGCAACCGCATCTATTTCAGGAAGAAAAGAAGGATTTCGTTATTTAAAAAACTGTAATAAAAAATATATAGTGCCCCACGTACATACCTACATGTCTTTTAATATATCATTTGATTTTATATCAGTGAAAAAAATAAATAAAAAGAGATGAATAAATCGAAGGTGTGGTAGGAAAATTACTAAAGTAAACCCAAAAACATTTAATGAACTGCCAAAATCTGTGCAAGCTGTGCATGACTGAGAAAAGCCTTCTGGCTTTTCTTCTGGTACAAGCATCAGATGGTCAGGTTCTTCAAACTGAAAAAGGGTAGTTCAAATATTCATCTGTCACAGACGTATCTAACTTTAGTTTAACCCACATTGTTTTACTGCACAAAGTAATCAGATTTTTTAATATTCTCAACTTTGGCATAGATTTTATGCTATAGTTGATATATTTTCAGGTGGTATGAGATCAGGATTTCTGGCTTAATGTTACTCTTCATTATCTTTACCAAAGCCAGATTTCACATGGTTTTTTTCCCCTTATCCAATAGCAACATCCGGTTTAATATTTTTACCATCTGACCTATTTTGTTACTTTCAAATGAAATAAATTGGTTTGGATGTTCAAGAACAATCCAGGAAACACAATGACTCGCTCAATCATCAGTGTTACTGTCCGCAGTACAGTAGAGTTTAAAAACTAAGCTGATTTAAAGTGTGCTGACCAAGGAAGAAACCCAGAAACTGTTTGTTGTATCATCAGACCACCTGCAATTGGAGCAGTACTAATGCCCCATAAAAATTATAAATGTATTGTCACTTTGGTGCAGCTTCTCAGTCATCCAGGACATGATAATCTTGACAGTTTAAATGAAGGCAACTGGACTTTTCTTGTTGTCTTGAAAACGGATGAGAGATGAACTGTTTTCAAGACAGCAAGAAAAGTCCAGTTGCGTTCATTTAAACTGCCAACATTGATTATCACTGTATTAAGATGACAACTCACTGATTCTAGCTGACTGGCCCTTCTGCTTTTGTCCCTTTGCTTTGCAGAATGTAAAACAGAGTGGGATGAGATAGGGTGTTGGCTGAAGGCCGAAGCTGGGCAAGTTGTCAATTTATCCTGCTCTGAGGTCTTTCAGCATTTCTCCAGCAATCAAGGTTGGTTTGTGTAGCTCATCAAATGTTGAACCTCATTAAAATGGAAATAAATGAAACACTTGTACTCAACATCTAATCAGCATAGTTGTTAAGATGGAGAATATCTTGTTTGAATTCTGTTCTTATGCACAGTCGCTTTGCTGCTAAGGTGAATTATCTATAACATAATCAAAGTGCTAATGCAAAGTGAAGACAGTGATGGAAAATCCCATGTTGAATTATTCATGTATGTTTGCTGGCATGGACATACACTGCCCTGGGATGTTTTTGTCAGTAAGAGTTTGAAATCTTGTCTTCTAGCTTTTTGTAACGTAATAGTGTAATACACTAATATTATAAGGTGTTAACCTGTAAGTATTTTTACATATTCACATAACTTAAATCTACAGTAGCAAAAATCGTATTATTTAAAATGTTTGAGTGTGAAAAGCTAAAACAAGGGAATCTTATATATTAAAATATTTGCCCTTTCCCTGCAGTATTGTCAATATAGCACTTTCATTAGATGCAATAATTGATCATGCTCATTTCTCCTTTAGCATCAATGAAACAGTGGATCACACTAAATTGCAGATTACCTAAACAAAGAGCAATGTAGTTTGAAGTATTTGAACTCCCGCTAATTCTGTTTGCAGAGAAAGATTAGAGGAAAAAATAATCCCTCCCTTTTTGTCTTAAAAAAATTGCACAAGCTAGCTTATGCCTCTACTCTCTTTCAGCAAGCACGCACATGTTGATAATCAGTCTCAAAGCTTTTGGGGGACAGGATCCAGCTGACAACCATCCCCAGATAGCTTCAGTTTCAACAATGGATGCTAAGCTCGAGTCAGTGGACTTGAACAGACATAAAATGCATCAAATGTTCTCTGACTTACATCACTAATTGGGAAATATTTTCCAAAAGCAGGAATGACATCACAGTGGTCCAAAGGCATCAAGCTCACTGTGTGGAAGAGGGGTGATAATTTTGGGATGCAATTTATCCCAGCTACAGCATTCAAATTTGGATTCTTCTTTGGGATGTGACTAATTAGCTGGAACAGTAAGAGTCGGAAGTTTGCTCCATTGCAAACCTCTGGCTTCTTCTTCTTCGTTGGTGTGCTATGCTGACTGAGGCACGTCACCCCGTATTGCATGCTGGGGTGAAGTGCATTCTCGTTGATTGACAGCTCTCTCTTGTGGATCTATTGGCCAATGCTCTAAGCTCACGTAAATTATTCATTTTGATGTAGAGGCAATGGGAGGGGCTTAGGGGAAATATAAATGAGGTAGATTACCTACTTTGTATCATAGAACAGGGTCAGATTGTCAATTTTAAGCATTTTTAAGTTACTTTTAAACTTTTAAACTATGCATCCCACCTTTAACAAAAATGGTTTGTAAAATCTATGATATTTTGACTGAATTGATTAGGTAGAGACCAATATGTATGCAAAATTATAACCAGTTTTTGCTGCTGTAAGCTACTTTACAAGATACCATGATAGTGAGATTCAGTAACTTATTGGACAGCTACAAAATTATTGTCCAATTTGGAGGCATATTTGAAGACATATTTTCTATGTTAGCCCGAATTATACTACTTATATACAATGCTTACCGAATCAACATTGTTTATATTTTTATAGTTTTGTCACTCTAATTTCTACGTTGAACAAAAATTCCATCCAAATACTGGACTTACTGAAATTATATGGAAACAAATATAAGACAGCAAAAAAAAGAGAACAAAATCCAATCTAAAGGATTAAACATACAATTTAAAAGGAAAAGCACACATAATTCAACAACAGTGAAATCTTTCTGTATCACTCTTTAATCAAGACATCACAGTGTGTAAATAAATCAGAACATCACCATCTGATTTTCAAAATTCAAACAGCAGGTTTGTAATATTACTAAATGCACAACAAAAAATGTATCAGTCTGTGCAGTTACATGCACATCTAAATCAACCTATGGCAATAATACAGGTCCTTCTCAAATAACTAGCATATTGTGATAAAGTTCATTCTTTTCCTAAATGTAATGACAAAAGTTTTACTTTCATATATTTTAGATTCATTGCACACCAACTGAAATATTTCAGGTCTTTTATTGTTTTAAAACTGATGATTTTGGCATACAGCTCATGAAAACCCAAAATTCCTACCTCAAAAAATTAGCATATTTCATCCGACCAATAAAAGAAAAGTGTTTTTAATACAAAAAAAGTCAACCTTCAAATAATTATGTTCAGTTATGCACTCAATACTTGGTCGGGAATCCTTTTGCAGAAATGACTGCTTCGGCCTTAAGCTCATCCAGAGTGTTGGGTCTTGCGTCTCTCAACTTCCTCTTCACAATATCCCACAGATTCTCTATGGGGTTCAGGTCAGGAGAGTTGGCAGGCCAATTGAGCACAGTAATACCATGGTCAGTAAACCATTTACCAGTGGTTTTGGCACTGTGAGCAGGTGCCAGGTCGTGCTGAAAAATGAAATCTTCATCTCCATAAAGCTTTTCAGTAGATGGAAGCATGAAGTGCTCCAAAATCTCCTGATAGCTAGCTGCATTGACCCTGCCCTTGATAAAACACAGTGGACCAACACCAGCAGCTGACATGGCACCCCAGACCATCACTCACTGTGGGTACTTGACACTGGACTTCAGGCATTTTAGCATTTCCTTCTCCCCAGTCTTCCTCCAGACCCTGGCACCTTGATTTCCGAATGACATGCAAAATTTGCTTTCATCCGAAAAAAGTACTTTGGACCACTGAGCAACAGTCCAGTGCTGCTTCTCTGTAGCCCAGGTCAGGCGCTTCTGCCGCTGTTTCTGGTTCAAAAGTGGCTTGACCTGGGGAATGCGGCACCTGTAGCCCATTTCCTGCACACGCCTGTGCACGGTGGCTCTGGATGTTTATACTCCAGACTCAGTCCACTGCTTCCGCAGGTCCCCCAAGGTCTGGAATCGGTCCTTCTCCACAATCTTCCTCAGGGTCCGGTCACCTCTTCTCGTTGTGCAGCGTTTTCTGCCACACTTTTTCCTTCCCACAGACTTCCCACTGAGGTGCCTTGATACAGCACTCTGGGAACAGCCTATTCATTCAGAAATTTCTTTCTGTGTCTTACCCTCTTGCTTGAGGGTGTCAATGATGGCCTTCTGGGCAGCAGTCAGGTCGGCAGTCTTACCCATGATTGCGGTTTTGAGTAATGAACCAGTCTGGGAGTTTTTAAAAGCCTCAGGAATCTTTTGCAGGTGTTTAGAGTTAATTAGTTGATTCAGATGATTAGGTTAATAGCTCGTTTAGAGAACCTTTTCATGATATGCAAATTTTTTGAGATAGGAATTTTGGGTTTTCATGAGCTGTATGCCAAAATCAGCAGTTTTAAAACAATAAAAGACCTGAAATATTTCAGTTGGTGTGCAATTAATCTAAAATATATCAAAGTTTAATTTTTATCATTACATTATGGAAAAGAAGGAACTTTATCACAATATGCTAATTATTTGAGAAGGACCTGTAGAGCTAGTACCTTAACCAAAATCCAAAATGGGAGCATTTATCCCAGTATACATATTATGTAAAAAAATCTAATTATTGAATGAAGTGTGTTCGACTCCACAACAGTAGGTCGAAATACGTGCCCTTTCACGCTGGCATTTTTCAGATTGGCCTATAGCGTCACAAATAGTAAACAAAGTGAAGTAAAAGACAGTTAAGCAGACGGAGTAAAAGCAGGATATGAACAACGAGCAAAGAAATGGACGACAACAGTGCTTCAGGACGGTACGTTTCATATGTACTGTACAGTTTGATTGTGTTACATGTGTTGTTACTGCTATCGTTGTCGTTGTACCGATGTTGCTTTCCCCGCTTCTGCGGTCACATCGCATTTTTACCTGCATTATCTGGGTGTCTTAGCTCAATTAGGAGTAGGCCAGTTCAGTTCAACTTCAGCCTGAATAAGGTGTATACATGCATTTCCAAAGTCCAAATTTAGTGAGACTAAGACAATAATCCGATTTTCTCTTACTGCATGTAAAACCACTGACTGAGGCGCTCTTGCTAAAGTCAGAGAAGACTCCAACACATGTTGGGTCAGTTTGAATGACGACTAAACAGCTATGCCTCTTGAAACCCAATGAAGATACAGAAAATCCTCCCAGATGTTCAGTAAGCAAAATACTCACTGACCAGTGCCTGCATATGCAAAACAGGGTCTCTCTTTAATTTTATTTTTTTATTGGTGCACGTGTCCCCCTTCTATTAGCCTACCACCCTGGGCAACCATGCCAGGAGTCCCTGTCAAAAACCATTGCTATGCAGCTAAACTTTTTTTTTTTAATATAAAATGTGTTCATAAGATTATAAAACAAATTTTTATGACTCTAAAGCTGTGATGACAAGAAAAGTATGTAGTACAATCATATGAGTTAAATTGAACATCATGTAATAGGATCTAGATCGCACTATACACACTACCCAATTTTTTAGGGACACCTGTTAAATATCTTAAATAAATGTGTAATCAGAAAACAAACAGCTGGCCCAAAATGCAGTTGCTTGATTCTTGACTGGTGCTGCTAGGAGGGAGCACATTACATCCATTCTAAAATCACTGCATTGGCTGCCAGTCCAGTTTAGAATTCAGTGTGAAGTTCTTTTATTTGTTTTTAAGTCTTTAAATGGCCTTGCTCCTTGTTACCTGTCGGAGTGACTCTGTCCGTACCGGTCCTCCCGAGCTCTCAGGTCTGCAGAACACAAAAGACACTTTTTAGCTTATCTTTAAATATCCCATAACTCACCTGTTTTTATTGTTTGCTTTTGTCTTTTGTACACTGGCTTAGTGGGGTGTATCTTTGTGCTTTTCAATTTATATCTATATATTAATTGTTTTATATTTTGTATGTCTCTGAATGTGTTTCTTGTGTTGATACCTTGCCCTCTGTACAGCACTTTGGTTGACTGCCCTGTCATGTGTAAAGCGCTTTATAAATAAACTGGTATGGTATGGTATAAATAGCAAATCAGCCAATTAGGCTGCTGCAAGTAAGTGCATTTAAGCATTTATATATGTTGAAAACGTTGTGCTGCAGAGAATCAGAATGGGGAAGAAAAAAGATTTAGATGACTTTGAATGTGTCATGTTGGCCAGACAGGCTAGTTCTTCTCATAGTTTCTCAGAGACTGCTTGTCATATGGGATTTTCACGCACAACCATTTATTAGGTTTACAGAGAATAGACCAAAACAGAGAAAATATCCAGTGAGTGGTAGTTATGTGGATAAAAATATCTTGGTGATGTCAGAGGTGAGAAGAGAATGGGCAGATTGCTTCGAGATGTTAGAAAGGGAGCAGTAGTGCAAATAACCCCCCGCTATAACGATGGCGTGTAAAAAAACCCCGTCTCTGTAAGAACAACACATCGAGCCTTGAAGCAGAAGACCACAAGGCGTGTCACTCCTGTCAGCTAAGAACAGAAATCTAAGGCTATAGGGCACAGAGACTCACCAAAACTGGACACTAACAGAAACAATGTTGCTGGGTTGGATGAGTGTTGATTTCAGCTGTGACATACCAATAGTAGAGTCAGAAGTTGGCAAACAACATGAAAGTATGGATCTTGTCACACTCAACCCCTTTTCAGCAGTTAGCCTACTTTCAGCAGGATAAATGACCATGTCACAAAATAAAACAAAATTCTTGATTGGCCTCCACATTTAACATCTTCATCCAAAATACCACTTTTTGGATGCAGTTAATGGGAGATTTGCATTATGGATGCACAGCTGAAAAATCTGCAGCAATGGTGTGATTCAGTCATGTTAATTTGAATCCAAATGTTTCGGTTACGCTTCCCATACCTTCCAGGACAAATGATCAAGGTAGTTCTAAGGGCAAAAGAGAGTCCAGCCTGAGTATATGATTAGATTGTACTGGAATGAATTGGATTGATCAAATTTTTATGTGGACCATATTGGATTCTACATAATTGGATATGAATTGGACATGCTTTTCTTGTAAGGTCCCTAAAGAAGCTATTACGTGCAAATTGGCAATATATAAATCAAATGAGCTAAACAGTAATTGAGCGGTTGAGAGCTTAAACTAACCATTATACACAACGTTGGTGTTTTGCACTACTTATCTGATTGTTTTTGCCAGTTATGGTTGCAAAGATGAGAATCTAATCAGTGTGTCCAAAATTTCATATAATTAACAAAACTGTGGGAGGCATGTATACAGATAATGAAATACAATGACCAGAGCAAATCTTGCTCCATAGACTGTTTTAGTTTATATATGCTAAAATATCAGCAAGAATTATTGCTGGAAATCACAAATAACCTTTAACAGTGTGGATAAGATTAACAACCTAATCATGAGCAACCAGAATGGGTAACAGCTTCATTGTAAGACTATTAAAAATACAATAACAATTATATGGACTAGTAAAACATGAAATTGTCCAAATACTTTGCATTACATATAAAATGAAGAATAAAATTACTGATGTTTAGGGAAAAATGTCCCTGAATTTTCCTGCAAAGTTGAAAAATAATTGAAGTCCTTTTTCCTGCTTTTCTTTACATTCTTGCTATCTGCTCTCTTGTCAGGGTATGTATACAGAAATTGCACTGCTGATGGCTGGTCTGAAATGTATCCAACTTATGAAGACGCCTGTCATTTCCGTGATGACAGCGAGCCTGAATCTGAGGTACACACACTCCTTTTGTTGCAATTATGCTTTTTCAATCCTCACCTTTTTTAGCTTCTTTTATAGACATACTGCCAAAGGATGATATTTTTGTTGCATCTGTAATATAATTTTTAAAGGGTAACTTACAGATTTGATAAAAGTGCACTTTTAACAGATTTGTGCACTTTTAATACGTATTGAACTATCTGCCTCAAACCTTTTTACAGTTTTACCCTGTTTTATTTTGAATCTTCTGCTTCCAGACAAGTTACCTCTATACGTTCAGACAGGTCTACACTGTAGGGTACGCCACCTCACTCATCACTCTCCTTACAGCCATAGTGGTGTTTGCAGGCTTCAGGTAAGGGCACAACAGCAGTTACTGAAAAATGTCTGCAGATATGGGGCAACCAAGAAAAAAAGAATGCTGGAATCCACGTTTACTTTATTGGGGTTAATATCTAAAACATGCATGTTTAGAATAACAGAGCAGTGGTTTTTACATTTATAGTGAAGTATCATCTACACGTAGATTGATTCATTTATTTGCCCTCAACCTCCCAGTATATTGAAGAGTGTTAATTTGCATAGACCGAACAAGAAGCTGATTGGTGTGTGACCCTGCGTTGTGTTTGACAGGAAGTTTCGCTGTACCAGAAACTACATCCACATCAACTTGTTTTCCTCCTTTGTCTTGAGAGCCAGTGCTGTATTCATTAAAGATGCGGTGCTGTTTGCAGACGAAACTCTGGACCACTGCTCCATGTCTACGGTAAGCCTGCGACTTAGTCAAGTATTTTTTGAGTGGTAACTGGGAAAAAAGAGACAAAGATGGGAAGTCAAGTGAAAAACTAACTTATAGAAAAACATTTTTATTTGAAAAATTATGCTAAGATGGTAGTTAAGCATGAGAACAACCCTAGAAGAAACAATGTTCCACTGCAATGGTACATTTCCTTACGCGTGTGTGTGTGTGTGTGTGTGTGTGTGTAATGCGGGGGTATTGTTGTCAAATTGCTTTTATGTTACTGGGGATGGGAGGGAATGTGGGCATGTGGGGTCATTTTAAATTGTAAAGCACTTTGAGTTGCATTTATTGTATGAATTGTGCTATATAAATAAAGTTTGATTTGATTTGATTTGATTTTGCACAATTATAATCCTGTGCGAATAAGTACATCAGTCACAATTTCACCATTAATTAAATGATCTAGTAAGAAATCTGATGTAAATTCCTTTATTTTTCCCATACAATGAACAGTTATTATACATTCAAAAAAGAACAGGAGTTAAGTCTATGTTTGTGCAATTTATTTCCTTTGGAGATAATAACATGTCATGACTATGAGAAAAATCACCAGGAGTTAAACCTTGAATCAAATAATAAATGTATTAAAATTATCTCTATTTACAGGTATTAACTGATGAGAAACAAACATTTACATATCAGACTAGTCCAATAATAAAGCTAAAAATAGAACAACTCTCTATTCCCAATCAAAAGGGGTCTGAATAGAATAATAAATAAACATTCTGCAGTTCACCATTAAATTGATCTAAGCTCTAAGATCTCTAATATCTGTTTCAGAATTTTTGCAAAGACCCTGTGCAGAAATTTTTTTGTTTTCTTATCTGATATAAAGCTACCTTTCAGAGGAATGGGGACCAAAGGCCAGGAGGAAAATGGGCATGCAGTTTTGTCCCAGTAGACTTCTTGTGTCCTTGACTTTCACTGGCAAATCAATAATTAAATCCCTCATGTACAGCTGAAAATGACAGTCTCTCCTTCATATATGAGTCACACACTAGCAGCAAGCTCCAGCATCTCACCTAGTTTTCTCTGGGCTGGAAAATAGATGTATTGGCACAAAGTCATTTGAGTCGGCCTTAGGGGATTGCTTTGCAGAGGGCCAGCCTCAGTCTATCTCATGCGGCACAGGTGATTAACTCTTGGTCTGTGGAGTCTACCAGCAAAAAGGGAAATTGTTTTGGTGAAACCCTCCAACATCAGAATGTGAAAAACCGAAAGTCTCTGTTTGGAGGATGTCAGCAATGGTAAGCAGACGGGACTGGAAAAAGCAAACGGTAGATTTTCTACATCTAGGCAAGGCAAGGTAACTTCATTTGTATTGCACACTTTCAACAACGAGGTAATTTAATGTGTTTTGGGTAATGAGGGTATAACATAAAGTCAGAAAGAAACCAACAGTAAAAGCATAAACCACAATATTAGGGACACATAAAATATGCCACAATAAAACATATGACATTCCAGCTATTATTTCTCACTCACCCATAGGGAGCTCTAAACAGATGGGGGTTTAGCTTTGATTTATAGAAACTCCGTGTTTCAGCAGCTTTGCAATGGTCTGGAAGTTTGTTCCAGATAAGAGGAGCATAGAAACTGAAAGCTGCTTCTCCATGTTTGGTTCTAATTCTAAGGATGATTAGTAGACTAGAGTTGGAAGACCTGAGTGGTCTTGTGAAATGTTAGAAGCTATATAGTAAACAAAGTCAAGTCAGTGAGTAATGGCATGCAGATGAGCAATGTTTTCAATCTCACCATATTGGCTGTCTTGCCTGTCAATTATTTGTTTCTAAATATGGATCAACATAATAATGTTGGGTCTACCTAAGATTGTCCTACAAAGAAATGTATTTTCCTTTTATGCCTTGTTGTCCTTTTTTCCACATCTTATTAAATATCCATATCTGTGGGAAACATTTATAATAACATAAGTGAAGCTGTGTTAATTTTAAGTTTCAAGCTGTATCCTCAAAAAACACTAGAGTTGTAAAGAAGTTTTGGCTAACCTTTACCAAAATAAATTGGAATATGGTGTAATATTTGCAGCATTTGTATTGTTTTAAATATATAATCTAGAAAAAAGGGTTGGTTCTCGATCCCTAACTAAAATTTGAAGAACACCCAAACAAAATGTCAAAAACAATAAAAAGCCATTTAAATTGCTTTAAGCTTATTAGACAATACATCCGAAACGAGACCACCCTTCTGTATATGCATGCTATGATATTCTCATATATATCATACTGCATGACAGCATGGGCTCAGACCACAACTTCAGCCATAAACACATCGGTTCACTGTACAATCAAGCAATGAAAACTATGGAGTAAAAGAAAATCTGCTATCACCATTGCAACATCCTCATAACAAATAGATTGCTAAACTTTGAAAGCTATGGCAGTCTATGCTTGCTCAAGTTATTAAGTAAATGTTTGAACAACCTAGCACCTGAGCCACTCAGTTCAGAGACAAAACAGCAATAGTCACCAGATGTTCCATAAATTACAACTGTCAGGTTTTTGTTTGGTCAGTGATTTTTTTCATATATAAGTGCTAAACTGTGAAACTCACTATCAACTGAACTGAAAACTATATCTGAATGTATAACATTCACTTCAAGGGTAAAGACTTGGCTGAAAGATAAACTAAATCGTACCCATTTTTCATTAGTTCTGGTTTTACGTGTGAGCAAATGTTATATACTTTGTATAGTGTGTGCAGAAATATCTTGTGTCTGTTTTATAGTTTTTGTTTTTAATGATGTGTAGAAAAGCCCAACCAGGAACAAGGGATGAAAATTAGCACTAGCAATACACTCCATAACGTCGCATCAGTTGGAACTTGTTTTGCACCATGTTGGATCACAATGTCCTTGTTAAAAAATAAATTGAAATTGAAGATTGTTATTTTTAACATTGTATCTAAACTTTTTTGATGTCAGTTAAATTTATTTTTGTGTCTTTAGAGGGTAATCTTATGGCATTAATTAAAGGTATTGTGGTTATAAGCTATTAAAATTGTTTAATTTGAAAAAGTTTTCAAACTGATGTGCATCAGATGTGGCTGAAGAGGTTATAATAATGTTGGTCATTATAAGTTGAAAACATCCGGCTAAACTTAAACAGCCTGAAAACAGAAACATTGGTTCAGGATAGAGCTGGGCTCATCTGTAATTCTTTCAGATGGAGGCTGTTAACTTGGTGTCTATTTTTATCCTACAGGCTACGTGTAAGTCAGCCGTGGCTTTTTTCCAGTTCAGCATCCTGGCCAATTACTTTTGGTTGCTGGTGGAGGGCATGTATCTGCAGACCCTGCTGGCCCTTACTTTCGTCTCTCAGAGGAAATACTTCTGGTGGTACATTCTCATTGGATGGGGTGAGCAAGGAAGGCAAATGTCATCTATGAATGGCAAACTCATCACAGACTCATAGTTGGATGCATTGTAGTGTACTGCGGTTTTAAATCTGATATCCTCCCATACCTCAAAGCACACATGGTCACACTATATTTCCTGCTACTGATGGGTTAACAGCAAATTACTACACAAGTCAAAGATCCTGTTTTATGTGATTAAAAATATTACTAAGTTGGCTCTGTAAACTTGCTTTTACATCAAGTAACTGCAAACTTTAAAAGAAAAAGTGACATTTGTAAACTATTAAACAATATATATAGGAGCATATATGAGAAAAAGTCTGCTTTTATTTACAGTTTAGAAAAATGAATTGCCTGTCTAAAAATATTTATTCCTTTCCCAGTAGTTAGTTGAAAAGTCTTGATTGGGATTGCGGCAATTAAATGCTTTTTATAATTACTGACAGGCTTTTTTTGCATTTCTTCACTGGTATTTTACCTTTAGTGATGAGCTCCAAATCTTTTTGGCTGGAAGGCCTCCTTTCTATCGCCCCAACTTTCACCCCAATCTTTTCCTTCCTGCACGGATCAGATTCAGGGCAGGACTTTGGCTGGGCCACTCCCAAATTTAATATGTAAAATTATATTAAATTTATATATGAAGATATATAAATTTAATACAATTTTGGGCTTAATTTCATAATGTCATAATGTCATAATTATGTCATAATGTGTTTCAGAGAATCTGTGTAAAATTATCCAGTTCAGGTTTGATCAGTAGCTCTTTTCCACTAGGGTCTGCTCGGGCTGGGTCGGGTCCACAAGCCCCAGCATGGCCTGGTTGTGTTTCTCTTGCCACCTCAGTGGGCGAGGAAGTGGGCGAGCAAAGTGGCGCGAAAAGTCCATGATGTCATTTGTAAGCGCCACAAGTCTAGTTAAAAGTTCCCTCTGGATTCTGTCCTCAGCAAGCAAGGAGAGAAAGGTCTTCACCTCGCGAGGTTGGCATCTCTAAGGCAGAAGAATCTGCCTTAGAGCTGCTGGAGAAGTAAAAAGTAATAACATGCCATTGTTGCTGGCTGTTTATCTGGTATTGGTCACGCGATATTCTGTGACATCACTTCACAAGCACACTGCCAGGCCAATCAGTGGCTACCACTATCAAGGTAGACATGAGAGTGACATAACTTTACCAGACCAATCAGTCTATAGGTGGGTGTGTTGATCGCCATAGCCCGCTTTGGACTGAGCCAGAGGTGGTCCGAAAAAGGGGTCAGCTCGGCCCAGACAAAGCCAGTGGAAATGCGCTAAATAGGGGTTGACCCGACCCAGCCAACCCTAGTGAAAAAGGGGCATATGTCAATGGTCATAATATTTGCATTTTAGAGCATGGATATCCATCTCCAGTCCTTAAGGGCCAGTGTCTGGCCAGTTATAGATCTGTCTATGCTCTATCACAGCTAATCCAAATGGTCCAACTACCTCTTCCACATGTCAAAGTTCTGAAGAGGCCTGCTAATGGTCCATTTGATTCATTAGTTTTAAACTGAGGAAAGAACAAAAACATGCAGAATACTGGCCCTTGAGGACTGACTTTGGACAATATTGATCTAGAAGGCCATTTTTGACCTAAGTTAGGGTAAATGACATTTGTGTAGAGGTAGAGATAAACGTTTACTGATTTTGTTTTTGTTTACTGATTTTTAGAAACATATTTTGGAAAACTGGCTTATTTTAGTTTTAATTAAATAAATTAATTTTTCTTTTTAGTTTTTTGGGAAAAAAGTCTACTTTTACAAAATGAGATTTTCTGAAATTGTATTTTTATGGATATTAGAAACTGAATGACAAAGAAAAGAGGAAACAAACAATTTTTCTTCTACATAATGGCCATTCTGTTGTGAAAATTCACAGGCTATCTGATAAACGGGTCTTTTTTTCTTGTCTGTTCTTCATTCTTGTTTAAAAAACATTGCTGAGTTCTTTATAGTGACTGAGTCATTTTGGAGGGGCTAGGTTACAGACCCCTAGTGTAAATAATTTTCATTTTTACATAAACGTGAATAAATAAATTCTAGACATATTAAAATAGTGAAAAACCCATTAGCTTTGTGCCCATATGAAGCTTTGAAATAAATGCTAGTTTTACCATTATTTACTGGCTAATGGGTAAACGACCAAAATCCTGTTCTTTGTAAAAAAAAAAAAACAAACAAAAAAACTATATGTGCCATGTTTGAATAAAATAACAGGTTTTGTTCTCTCTTTAAGATGCAAAAGTGTTTTTAAGAAAGTTCAGTGTTTTATTTATTTGACTCGAGTTAGCACATAGTTCTGTCTCATTCAGATTGGTAATCTATTTTCAGACAATCAGTCTCCCCAAAGCCTGCTGACAGGATGTTCTCACAGCGACTGTGATTGCAGCTACAATTGCACTTCTTGTTGAAGTTCTTTCTTCCGTTTCTCTGAGTTTTACTAAGGATTTAATAAGAGATTCCCTACTGTAACACATCATCACAAACAAACCAACGTCCACTGTTCTTGTGTTCTTTTCTCCCAATCTTATTTTACCTTGTCCCTTTTTCCTTAATTTGAATGATAAATGGCAAATGGCTTGCATTTCCATAGCGCTTTTTCAGTTGGAGAACCACAAGGCGCTTTACACTACATTCACATTACATTTTAGTCACGCACACATTCACACGGTATTTAAAAAGCAGTTCTTGAATTTTTAAGTCCCATTTGTTTAATTTGTTCTCCTACTAATATGTTACAGTATTAATCAGCCACACTGAGCTGAGTGGACAGCTACTGACTGGATAATGAAGGGGTAATGGTGAGAAAAGGTGAACAGCTTCTTTGTTTGTATTTCCTTTTACTGAGAAGCTCTTAAAAGTTGGATACAACAGAAATTACAGCAGGCAAAATATTTACAGGTCACAGTGAGCTTTTTGTTCTTTAATGTAATAAGTAATAAGTTAAGGCTATGTTCAGCTAGTGTTGCATACAAACACTGATTTTGGTGACTTAGTGTCAAAGATTCAACTGGAATCTGTGGTTACATGCAATGCAGTGCAACAGCAGGACAGATCAGACCCTTGGGGATGAACGTGCAGACTCTGTCAGTCTAATTAAAGAATAGTTGGGTTTCCTAGGATGACACAATGCCTCTAACTCGGGAGGTTTTATAAGCAGCTTTAGTGAAATTGTTTGAAAAGCTCCACCATGCCATGGCATTTCACAAACAAGCCGGTGTCTGCGAGACACAAAGATTTGAGTTCAGGAGAGCTACTCAGCTGCTGTGACGGGAGATAAAGAAGAAAAGCATTGTGCCTCTGTCCATCAAACCATGTTGAGGATTAAATGAATTTCCTTCAACCTTGTCGGTAAAGCCTTAGGGGAAAAGAAAAATTCATTCAGAGTGCTCTCTCCTATTAATTTTAGTGACCCCTAAAGGCACCCTCCTGAACTATGATCAGATCAAACGTTTCAAACATACACTAGTTTTGAAAAATACCTCCTGAGGTGATGTAAGATGTACAAGTGTACTTTATATTCAGGGATAACAGTGAATTAAAATGAATAAAATCTACAACTTGATGGGTTTTAGTTGTAGAATGAAAATGAATGCTAGTCAGACTAACAGCACCTTGCAAAAGTATTCTCATGCCTTGAACTTTTTTTCTTTTTACAATTTGTCACATTACAACCAAAAATCTAAGTGCATCTTATTGGTATTTTACATGACTGATCAAAAAGTGCTTGATTATAAAAGTAAAAGGAAAAGCATACCTGTTTTTTTTAAATTTTTTAACTCATATTTAAAAATCTGAAAGGTATGGCAGGCATTTGTAATTTCATACTTTGTAGAACCAATTTTCAATTGCTAGTGACTCTGTACCATCTTTCCACATCTAAAGATGGGAAATATATCTCATTCCTCTTTGCAATTTAGCTCTAGACATGTCAAATTGCATGGGGAACATGTGTGATCAACAGTGTCAAGTCTTTTCAGCCTCCAACAGGTTTTCTTCTGGTGTTGCCTGTATTTAACTCCATTCATCTTTTCATAAACTCTGACCTCTTTCCCTGTCCCCACTAAAAGAACAACACTCCCACTGCATAATACTACCAACACCATGCTGCGTGGTGGGAATGGTGTTTTCAGGTTAATTTTTAATGTTCATTTTCTTCCATATATAGCATGATAGGCAAAAGCTACATTTTGGTCTCAATTGATCAGAGCACACCGTCCCACGTGCTGCCTGTGTCTCCTGCATGGCTTGTGGCATATTTTAAACAGGACTTCTTATGACCTTTAGTGACTTTCATTTTTCTACTCTTCCCTAAAGGCAAGTGGAGTGCATAGCCAATGCTTTCAATATATCATTCGACCTGAGTTGTGGATCTCTGCAGCCCCACTAGTTTAGAATATTGCTTCATAACCTAACCCATGCTTCAAACATCTCCAGAACATCCTCCCTGACCTGTCTGCTGTGTTCCTTGGCCTTCTTAATGCTGTTTGTTCACTAATCTTCTCCAACAAACCTCTGAGGCCTTCACAGAACAGCTGGATTTAGACTGATATGAAATTACAATCCAATGGAGTCTATTTTCTTAATATGTGTCTTCTGAAGGGAATTGATTGCACTGGATTTTATTGAAGAATTTTAGAATAAATAGGGCTGATTACAAATACATGCCACACATTTCAGATTTTTATTTGCAAATTACATTGTAAATTATGAATCATTTACCTTCCACTTAACAATTATGACTTACTTTGTATTGATCAGTCCCCTAAAATACCAATACAATGCAATAAAGTTTATAGTTGTCAGTATGTGGAAAGGTTCAAGGAGTGTATATTCTTATGTGAAGCACTGTATGTAGACATTGTAGTTAGATGGAAATTGGAGAATCAGACTTTTGTTTTAATGCTATTTAATTCCGTTTTAAAAACAAATCTATACAATGTAGAATTACATGTTTTATGGAACATGTGAAAATGAATATCTGCTGCAAAGACTGTTTTTTTTCAAGCTGAAAAGAATATGTGTGTGTGTTTGTGTTAACTCCCACTTTTCTATTGTCATTCCACCTGATTTTATGACTGTGTTAGTTGCCAATTTAGGCAATAAGATGCAAGTAGGACAGAGATAAATATGATATGCAGAGTAAACATAATGTCAAGTTCTCCTACGGAGATCTATTTGGAACTAACAACATGTCAATATTTTATTTAACATGCATAATTCATGTGCTCTTGTATTTATAGGACTGCCATCAATGGTTCTCATACTTTGGGTTCTGATCAGATTTTTCTATGATGACAGAGGGTATCATAAACTTTCTTTCTGTTAGATACATTAAAGCTGCTCATTTCATGGTTAGCTGAATTCAGTTTGTCTTCCATTGCAGCTGTTGGGATGACAATGACAATGTTGGCATTTGGTGGATCATTAAAGGACCAATAACAGCCTCGTTGCTGGTGAGTGATGAGCTGTGAAGCTGTTCCAACATGATAAACTGATTTTTTACAGTTATATTTGTTTCACTTGTTTAGCTCCTTTTCTATGCTGGTTCACACATGCTTTCATTTGTGAATCAGTACTTTTTTAACCAGCCAATCTTAAAGGGATAGTTTGTATTTTTCTCAAGTGAGAAAAAACAGACTTACAAAAACGTGCTCACTTAGTATCGAACTGATTCTTGATTTGAATTGTTCTAAAGTGAAAAACATAGCTAAAATGGGGCTCAAACACCAACATTTCTATAAATGCTCAGTGATAGAACTGTCTCCAACAGATAAGGGAACTATTACCAATCATCTACGCATGAAGCAAAACCCACCCATTTCATGACAAATCTTTCTTTCTTACAAATTAGAAAAACAAATTAGAATAGCAAGCAGTATATACAGTAAAAATATAAATCAAACATGCCTTGTTCTCAGTTATCTCAATAAATACTGTAATATGTAACTTACTGTATTTTGTTAGCTTAGTTCATTGTGTAGATATCAGATGGTTGTGTAAATAGTGCTTAGTCCTTTTGCAGTAAAAAACACAGAGTGGACTGTCGGAATGAAAACATGCCATTTGAGTTGTTCATGTTCATAAACAAGGTGTCAGGAATTTTTATTTTGATGACTGATACTTTCATTAACATGAATACTTGCTTATGAGGAATGAAGTATAGATTTTGAGCAAGAGACATGCAACTGAAGTGCAGTATTATATGTAGCTAAGCTAACCATGTGATTTAAAAGAGTAAAGTTATAATTGTGTGTGTTTATCTTCTGAAGTAAAAATGAAAACTACCACAGCCTCCAGGATTGTGTGATGTTAAAGGATTTTATAATAAGTTTGAACAAAGCAGACACCATGCAGCTGAAGTGCGTGTTTCTGGTTATAAACATCACTCAGACTTTAATTATCAAAAAGCTGTGGATTATCACAAACTTCCTCTGAGGTAGATGGGATTTTAATTCAGTTTCATATGTGACCAATAACCACAAATTATGTCTTTAGATCACCAGGTTGTAATCCCGAATACAGCTCTCCTCTCCTTTCCTCTAGCTGGTGAGGCAAATAAACAAGTTGGCAGGATTCATTTAAATGTTAGTGGTTTGTGCAGGTTGCACATATTATAGGTTTACCAGTTACAGCTTTCTATAAATTATAAAACGTAACCACTTAGTCAGTAATTTTTCATTTTTGAGACTGGAACTCCTTTTCGGGATTGCTGAAACCAATGACTCCTGCAGAGAGTCACCAGCCCAAGTTACACATTTCCACAATGTTTTGAGAGACAGTAATTGGCTTTTAAACCATAACTGAGATTAAACAATTTGAAGTTACTGTTGTGTTGGTCTGATTTCTCGGGTCTTCAATTACATTCTGGATTTTGCTCTAGCAGGGCGGAGCTCTGTGTCCCAGATAACTGACAATGAAGCTACAACACTCTTGCAGGAGGAGAACCCTTTCAGTTTTAAGTAATATAGTTTACATTAACAGTCCTGGTTTTGGACCCCACAGTGGAAACACTCTCACAACCACAGTAACATAAAAGGTTCAAGAAAAACGGCCTGTATTTAAATTGTACATGGAGTGGGTTAGTTGGGAGGATTAAAAACCTAAACAAACTCAGAATAAACTGATATTTTAGGTGTTGTCTTAACCACTATTTATGTTGATGGTTTGTGCATATATTTCTGACAGGTCAACATAGTCATCTTCATAAACGTTATCCGGATTCTGGTCCAAAAGCTTAAATCTTCAGCCATGGCTGGAAACAGTGACACTGGTCATTTCATGTAAGTTTCAACAAAGTGGCACAACATATTAAGCTTGAACACAGACTCTAATAACGCAACATAAAATAATTTCCTCAGGAACAGGATAATCAAGGTTAGAGGCATTAGTAGAGCTCTGCTCTTCAAAAAAGCTATCAAACTCAACAAATCCAACAAAACATACATACGCACCTGTTAAATACATAGGGGAGAATTTAATACAAAACTTTATTACAACAGAAACTGCAGTGAAAGTATCTGGCTATAAAATATGCTTTTTTATTTTAGAAGATACAGTATATATATACTATTTACTCTTGATTAAAAAAGGTATTATGCAAGTAATACGACAAGAACAGAACAAGTAAAAATCCTTTTGCAAAATCAATGGCCTCTTTCCTGCCGTTTAATCTGGAAAATCCTGCATTAAGTATATAACACAGAAGCCAGAAATCCTGCTTCACCTGAATCACTGAATTCCTTGTATTGGCAGTTTGACTAGTGCAGATTTGTGCTGAGCTGAATTAATCTCAAAAGAGAGCAAATAAAAATAGCATCTAGATACTAGAAATAGACATCTCTTTCATCGCTGTGCGACAGAATTGTTCCACCCATTCAATGAATGTTTTACCAGCTCAAAAGCTCTGTTTCTGCCTTGAAAATTTCAGTCTTATTCAGGTGGATCAGAGACATGAGCACAAAAAGACACAAGGTGCAGGTGTGACTACAGAAAAATACAATCCCATTGTTAGCATGAAACATCCAGATGGGTTTTTCATTTTAAATCCTAAAGCAGTCAGTTTAATACCTCGATTTTATTGTTTTGTGTGACTGATTAGATGGCCAACATCAAAGTGTATTTATATGCTGTAGTAGAAAACATTTTTAAATCTCATCTATCAATTACCGACTTAAAAACATGAGCAGAAACATCTGTGACTATCAGAGCATATTTTAGTTAATATTTCTTGACTTCTTCATAAATGGATCTTCCCACTGTTCTGTCTCACTGACCAAAATGAAAAGTTTGTTTTATCTTTTTAATAGAAGGAGATTCAAGCAAAAGGATTTGCAGGAAGCTGTTTTGAATTATAAATGATATTAGTTATATTTATTGCATTATGCAATTTAAATAGTAACATAAATCCAGCTTTGTACTTTAGCATTTTTATCACCCACATTGAATTGAATTGTCTTAGATAGGTCAGATTTAAAGGTCAATATAATGAAATAACAAAAAATAAAATACAAAATAGCCCGGTAAGAACCTGAATCATTCCTTTGATTTTCGCTGCTAAAGCATAACACATATCAGAGTTCTGAGTTCAACAATATGGTAAAGCGTAAACAGAAACTGTGGCTCAATTGGAGCTCAAAGTTGTGGGTTTCGATTACAGTTTCCTCCTGCCACATGCCAATGTGCCCCTGGGCAAGACACTTAACCCCAAGTGGCCTACTGGTCTTTGTGTGAAATGAGGTTATGGTGTCAAGTGCTTTAAATTGTTTTTATGATTAGAAATGTGCTGTGTAAGTTCAGTCCATTTACCTTGGGGCCTAATTTTTTTTGGTCTTTTGTCAGATCTGTATTATTTTGATAACTTTGTTTTTGCATCAGGCGGCTGGCTAAATCCACCCTGTTCCTCATTCCTCTGTTTGGGATGCACTACACTGTATTTGCCTTCCTACCGGAGAACACCGGAGTGTCTGCCAGACTGTACATCGAGCTGGGCATGGGATCCTTTCAGGTATACAAAAATTTTAATAAATAAAATCAAACAAAGCTGAAAAAAATAAAAATTACTCATAACTTAAGAAACAAACCAAAACTTTGCTTAACATGTAGGTATAAATGTTACTGCAGGCATTGTTTTCTTAAAATATTAGATGTAGAGCTATGCTTTCAGTTGTGAAAAGGGACAAAACAAAGCAGAAAACCCCCAACTTTTTTAGTTTCTGGAGAAAATATGTACAGTGCAGCTCAGGGTACATTTACATTAACCATATGATCATATACAAACATTTACCCATTCAATATTTGGTTTATTTATATGAAATTTCCATATATTGATTTGATGTGCTTTTTTATTTAACATTGGAAAATAAAATCATTTTTTTACAGGTAAGAAAAACCAATTAAAAAAACTACTCATATTTACTTATTAAGCAAAAGATATCAGGAAAGATGTGTACCCGAACTTACAAAAGAGTATGGACACCCAACCCATTAATAGCTAGTCCTACAGTAAGATGTTAGCTATCTCTGTCTCTGACATTGCTTTGCGAAAATTGCCATTCTATGACAAATGTGACTTTGGCATTAATGTTTTTTTTAGACAACAAAGGCTTCCTCCTTACACACCTGTCCTGAAAGTGTACAGTCTGGAAACAGCCTGCCAAAGGTTCTGTGATGACATTTTAAGGTTTTTATGGACTTCTTTTAGCATCTTGCAGCCTGCTCTTGGGGTGAACTTACTTGGGCAGCTGGACTTATTTTAAATGCCTTTCACTTGTTGAGATTTTTCTGTACAGAGAATAATTTTAACTTCTCTTGAGACCTCTTTAAATTCAATTCCAGAATCATAGCTGCTACAATTTCTGAAGGCCTCTGTTAACTATTTCAAGCCCACCATTGTGGCCACTCTCACTTAAACAGTCAGAAGCAAACAATGTACATTTCTATGGCTTACACAGAGCAAACAATATTTTAAGTGACAATTCTCTTATCTAGTGCTTCTGCTTTGACACCCCTATATGTGATTCTGGCCCATTTACTGTAAGTGTGAGGAACTGTTGGGTTTTTCTAATTTATTCTTCACCAGACATAGCATTTTTAAAATCATATTTTATAAAAAGTTCTAAAATGTGTTTTCCCCTCTTCCGTTGTTTGGTTACATTGCTTTAATTCTTCAGTTTGGTTTAAGTAGACATTAACTATCCACGTCTAAACAAGTTAAATAATTGATGCTTTCAAAAGGGTGCCCAGGGTAACTCTGAATCCTTACACATTTTTTCCACCAGGTTTAGACAGATTTTTTGTACAGCCTAGATGTTTTCTTTGGAAGAAAATATTTCTATTTTGCAAATAGTCCAGACAGACACTATATTTTTATCAAATGTAGAACAAAAAAACAATACTCAACAGGAATTCAAGCAGCTTCTTCCATGTTCTTCTGTGTTCACCTTAACCAATTAGTTTTCTTTGCATGACAGTATAGGTGAAACATTCACTTTTACTGTCACCTTTATTTTATACATTCTGTTATAGATCACTGTATTCACCATGCATTGTATAAATTCAATGCTTTCCATTTTTTGCATTCTTCTTCTGACTGATGCCTTTGTACAATCAATGAGATCCTTCTGCTTATTCTTAACTCCTCTACATACAAAAGCTTTCCAAAAGGGTGTAAATGAGTAGTTGTCAGTAAAACCTTATCTGCACAGCTGAACTAGATTTCAAGCTAATGCGATTTACTATGATTGATAACAGGTGTGAAAGGAAGCTAATATTAGGTTAAAAGGTTCGTCGAAACAAAAAATGGTTCAAGAGCGTGCACAGTTCTGCATCTATTGTTCCCCTTAGAGATTTTCTTTTTCTGTTGAAGTTAATTAATTAAAAAATTACACTTTGATCTGGCACATACACATTTCAAATGCACTACATTAAGAAAAGATGCAACTAAAATAAAACATTCTGTGAAAAATTAAGAACACCTCAAAAAAACCTTGTAAAAAACTGGTACAAGGTTTGGGTAGTTCCTGAGAATGTGTTTTACGGCCAGGAGGTCAAAAACTGCATGGGCTTTATGATCCCCTGGAATCGAACCAGTTCATCAAGGCTGACAACTTGTTCAACCCTAAGATTGAACCTTGCTTTGCACTTTGAGGCCAAGTCCTTCATATTATTTACATATTTGCCTCTGCCTGTGTCCTCATTGCCCCAACATAATTTGGGTGAGACGGACTAGCTGTCACAATGAGACCACAGACAGGGTGTCTGAAAGAATCAACTGGGTGTATGCGGGGGCTGTCAACATACAGTTGAAGGAAGTTCATCCTGCCAGCCGTTGAAATCTTCTCCAGTTCCTCTGAAACATCAATGTCCCTTCTATCATTACAGCTCTGCACACTAACTGCCTCCAATTTCACCAGTTGCTTTCTTAAATATGTTTATCTGAGTTTACAAAAAAACTCATCTGTGTTTGTCAAAACAATCTAGTGCATATTTTAAATGAAACTGGAGAAAAGAAGTGGACACATCCTGTCTGACAGATTCTGTGGCCACCACTTGTACTTGGATCACCAAGGGGACACGTTAATGCTGCATTCAAACAAAGGATAGTTGATTGCCACTTAGCATTTTGTTTAGTTGTGGTTCAAAATGCTTTGTGCGCTTTAACTCAACTGAAATTACTAAATACAGGAAAGAGTTGCAAAACAAACTTTTTTTAACCTAAAAAGGGAAATATAACGTGATCACAAACAGTTTGGAACAAATACTCAATTTTACCATAAGCTTTTGTAAACTCATTCCAAGTATATCAAAGGGCTAATCTAATCACTGGTGACTTTATGTTGTGATTAATCTTGTTTACATGTTTAAAAGCCTAGCAGCTAAATTCACAGGCAGTTTGTTGGTATAAAGATGTGGTTACAGCTTATTCCAGATGCAGCTCTTTACAGCCAAGAGCTTTTAACATACGTACTGTAGAAATAATAATAATAATAATAATAATAATAATAATGAATTTTATTTGTGAGGCACTTTACTTCAGAGATCTCAACGTGCTACAGATTAAAAACAACAAAAGATGAGGAAGGAAAATCTCAAAAATAAAAAATAAATACATATTTAACGTCTAAAGAGAACCGAAAGCTTTGCTAAAAATAAATGTCTTAAAACCTTTTTTAAAAACAGTAAGTGGATTGTGGTGCCCTTAAGGTGTCAGGGAGGGCATTCCACAGTCGTGGGGCAGCGGCATAGAGAGCCCTATCTTCCATAGTCCTCAGTCTGGATCTGAGTATGTGGAGAAGGTTGGAATGAGTAGAGCGGAGGGAACGTATCAAATTTTGTGGATTGATTAATTCTTTGAGATAGGAAGGGGCGTGTCCATGAATGCATTGGTGAGTGAGGAGGGAAACCTTGTACTCAAACCCTGGGGGAGACAGGAAGCCAGTGGAGTAAGTAGAGAATGGGAGTAATGTGCTCATATTTCCGCACTCTCATCAGGATCCTAGCTGCAGAGTTTTGAATGTATTGAAGCTTCTGCAAACTCTTGCCAGGGATCCCGATGAAAAGTGCGTTACAGTAATCCAGTATGGAGGAGATAAAGGCACTAACCATTTTTTTAGCATCTGAGAGGGAGAGAATGGAACATTTTGGAGATGTTACGGAGGTGGTAGAAGGATGTCTTGCAAAAGGAGATTTATATGGGCTTCATATATAAGTTTGGAGTCCATCTTTACACTAAGAGTAGTGACTATTGATGAAAGAGGGGATATTGGTACCAGAAAAAGTGATGCTGGTTGCGGAGGAAGATTTGATGTGATGAGAATGAGAAGTCCCACTAGGAAAACATTTTCAAACAGTAATTTAGAGTTTCCGTTCCAAGTTGACTTTTCAACAGCAGATTGCTCTATACCGGACTAAGATATTTGTTCTGTTTACTTTATTTTCTCTTGTAGGCATTATAGAGAACACTTAAGTGCCAGTTACAAAATATTGGCTTTTATTTTATGACTGAATGTATGTACAATCAGTATTTACTTATAAAGTGACTGCTGTTGTGTTGCAGGGATTTGTTGTGGCACTTCTTTACTGCTTCATGAATGCAGAGGTAGGCAATTTGTGGTTTTGTGACAAAAATGTTTCAAGAAGAACAGACAGATACTTTACACCCAACCTTATGTGCTTGGCTGCAGGTCCAGACAGAGCTCCGGAAATGGCTTTGGAGGTGCCACAATCCAAATCATCTCACTCCTGCCAAGAGAAGCATCACTCAGATCACAGTTCGAACCCACGGAGGTTTGGGTTTGCCTCCATCTAGTGCCAACATTTCTGCTGTATGATTCTTGTTTTTAAAAGGAAAAAAATATTCTGAATGAGAAGAAACAATAAAAGGGTGGAATTCCTCTGTTGAACACGATGACATTACTTCTACTACCGTTCTGTAAGATACTAGAGAGCACAAGGAAAACTGGTGCGTGAATTGTCTGTTTATTTTAGTTTTGGCAGAGGCTGTGAAGAAGGGTGCAACACTCAGTCTAGATCACAGGGTGGTCATTATGGTGCCATCGTAAAACAGGAAACAACAACAGAGACAGAGCTGGCCCTGAGCCGAGAAGGAAGATGCTTGGGTGCAAAATATTGAGATGTGAACTCAAGCAAATATTGAATTTGCATGCATGGAGGCAAACATATATGGAATATATATGCGAAATACATAAAATCTACTTGACAGAGACGGTTAAGTTTTTTTTTTTTACTACAGGCTGATACAAAACACTCACATTGTGGGCATGTGTTAGGGGAACTCACATTGGAAGAGCTTGTTTTAAAAGCGGTTTTGGAAGGAATCACACATTTTCTGATTGAACTTTTTACCTTGCTCCTAAGGGTGTTGCGAGGTATATTGGCACAAGATATTACTTGGTTGATATGCACTGTTATTTTTTTGTTCAGGCGAAGGCTCTCTCACCAAGCAATATAAAATTCCTTTTTTCTTTTTTTTTACATGTCCTGTTTTGCAGTGTGGAGCTCAGAATTGGTGTCTGAGTACCAAGTAGAAGCCCAACAGATTTATTTTCACAAGCGGAGCTCAACAGCTTTTGCTATTGTACTCCACTTGATATATAAATTATGTGTGAAAAATCTTTCTTATGAATTGCTGGGGTTTTTATTTCCTGATGATAAGAGGAAGAAAGAAAGAAGATGAAGAAGAGAGGTAGAAAACAAAAAGTCAAGAGAGAAGGTAAGTTGAAAATACAAGAGAGGAAAGGGAACATAGAAAACACAAGAAAACATCGAAGTCTGCCTCCATACCCACAGGACGGCAGAGAGAAGGGAAAAAACAAAAAACCCGAAAAAGGAACATCGACAAAACAAACCAAACATTGTGAACTAAGAACTACACAACCACATCACACAAAAATGGATATAAAAATACAACAAGAATGTCACAGAAAAACTCATGGTACCGATTAATCGAGATCTAGTAATGATAACCTCAGCCCAAGAATGTATCTGTAAACACCAGAGACCCCACATCTATGTGTGTGTGTGAGCATGCTGGTGCATATAAGGTTTCTCCATAAGAGTGTTCGATAGCTGGTTTGAGCAGGCATCAATCTGTCTCCTAGGAATCGATGCAGACATGAAGGAGATCAGAGCCAAGACGTCCAAAGGACCCCCAGAGCCCCAGGCAGACCAGCGCGGGGCCAACCGCATCCCCCAAGAGTGGAGCAAAGGAGAACCCCAGGGGAACATCCAGTGGCTACCATGCAGAGGCCCGGGGGGGCGCAGTGACAAGCCCACCGGCCCTGCCAGCAACCGGCCCATGGCGGGCCGGTCCATGGACCGGGAGAGCCGGGGCCCAGGGGCGCCCCACCCCCAGCAGGGACCCGACAAGGGACCGGCCGACGAGGGGCCCCTGCCACCGCAGGGCCGGCCACCAGCCGTCACGCACCACCACCACCCTAGGCCAATTCTCACCACCAACATCCCAGCGTCCCACCCTTGCTCCACGTCGGGGCGCCCCACCGATACCCGCAGCGGACGGACGGCATCCCCAGGCCAAGCTCAGCCAGCACCTGGACACCAAGTTGTACCAGCTCCCGAGTCCTGATCCTGCGCAACGCAAAGCGCTGAGACCAGGCATCCAACAAAGGCCAGGGCCGGTCCAACCCGCCAATGAACCGACCACGCACGGTGCGCACAGAACAGGTGATCGAACGAGCAGAGACGCTGGATCCGTATCCCGCCGAGCCACCGAACAGGCACCACCAAACAATCCCAAACCTGGCACCCCTGACAAGCAATATCAAATTCCAATTAGGTGATGTTTGAAAGTGCACAACACAGAAAAAATTTTTTGTTTATTAATCTGAACAAATACCTTCGGTTAATGGATAGGTCTTGGCATAAACACTAAAAGCTGGCTAAATAGAAAATCCAAAATTCCTTGATAAAGAATTACTACATGAAAACTGTTTTCATCAGTTCCAGGCTGCATTGAAAGTACAACTATTTCAGCTTTCAGCTATATTTTAATGGACATTTGCTCTTCAGTGAAGTCTTTAAGAACACAGCTAGGTTTTCTGTACAATTTAAAAACATTTAAAAACAAAAAAATACATAGAACTGGGTCATGAAGAGAACAATGGACTAAGATGGTAAATGGCCTGTACTTGTATAGCACTTTATTTAGTCCCCGAGGACCCCAACACACTTCACACTACATTTAGTCATACACCCATTTACACACACATTCACACACTGGACAAACTTTTATTTCGAGTACCAACCATGTATCCTCCTTTGACCTGCAAAACACCTGCACCATCTGCCAGCAATGATCACCAAACTGACAGATTGACAATGAGTCCAGTTGAACAACTACCTCCTACATGAGTGCACATGAAGCAAAATTAAAGGTATGTTGTTAATTACATCGTGAAGGTGAGTTGTCATCAACACAGCACATAATTTATTAAGGCACAAAATTAAGTCCTCCACTATGTTTATGCGCTTTGTAGAAAATATGTACATAGCAGTTGATCTGTATGACCTCATTGTAGCTGCTGTGCTGGCTTGGATTATTTTCCATCTATTGTCATCAAACAAGAAATCAAGATGAATGTGGCTAAAGAATTTATTTTTGAAGACCCACACTTTTTTACTTCTAAGCTAAACCCAACCAATAATGGACATCTTTACGTCACTGCTTACATTGATTTAAAAGCATAGAAAAAGCCAGTTCAAAACAGAGTTAAACAATATTTTTATCTCCGTTCTTCATCTTAAGCAGTGAAATTAACATGACATACAAATATAGTGGTATATATAATAAGAGGCCAGTTTTCTTCTTCCCTGAAAGATGAAGGAACTTGAGGAATGATGCTACACCCTTTAAGAGGTAAACATTGATGTTTTGGAAGGTTTTTTATGTATATTTGCTCTGCAACAGACAATTTGTTTACATGTAAAAATTAGGGACTGGAAGATGCAAAACAAAATTAATGCGATTTATCAAGGGATCTGGGAATAAGGTGGATAAAGCTGAAGCCCTTGAAGCAGAAACATTTCCTCTGTTGGAGCTTTTATCATAAGGTAAAATAATCCATCTGTCTGAAAATGCTTCAGAATCCACACCAGAATCTGTTAAAAGTAATTCATCCAGCATAGTGTTTACTAAACTCAACTAGTTACTCTGAAACACTGGTTTACAATTTTTCTAGCCATCTACTGTCCGACCTAATGTATCCCAACCACAGATGAGAGAGAGTTTTGATGAGAGACTAAACAAATTCAAGACAACAAGAAAAGTCCAGTTGCTTTCATTTAAACTCTCAAGAATATCATGTCCTGGATGACTGAGAATCTACACCAACGTACTGATTGAAATGTATTTTTTTAAACAAATTATGACCATGAAGATCAATATGCTTAATGTGAGAAAATATCCACAGTCAATGTATATCAGTATATTTTTTGTCTAAGCTCTGTTCTTAAGACAAATATACAAATTGGTAAATAGTCAATGTTTCAATAATCAAGCCCCATTAAGCTTTTTTACCATCAATGTTTTTCCAGTTAAGCAATTTAAATTGTATCAGTCTCAGCAAGACATCCTCTTATTAAATTAGCATTGAAGATGCAGACTTAGCTGTATTTTACACAGAAATAAATAAAAGCTGACAGATGAGACACAATTAGCAATGAAGACGATAATTAATTTGTAGCTCCTGATTTGGTCCTAAAAGGGCCCATATTTTGGTTTTTAAATAAAGGGGCCATTTCACTATTTCACTATTTTTTTTACAGAATTTTTATGGCATTTGAGCATCTCTAGTTCAAATAACAGTTTGAATAGTCAAACATGGACATGACAATTTTATATTTAACAGATTTATCAAACCAAGGTCTGTGATCAATAACATTTCACGTAGAGATGCATCAATTAGAGATCTGTGACCAATTGAAGATGAGATGAACCTTTATCCCACGTGGGAAATTTGCATTGCTACAGCATAAATAAACAGTGCAAGATAAAAGCAAGCAAAAAAATTAAGACAAAAAATAAGAACGATACATCTAGAAATAAATCAAACTGTGTTTGTCTTTCTTATACTTGTAAAACGTTGATCTGCCCGTTTCAGCCAATAATTTCTCTTCCACCACTTAAACACGGTTAAAACTCGTTTTATTTTGAACAAAGCTGCCATAATCTTTATTTAATATTCATATTAGGAGCAGTGCCACCTGTGTGTGAGAAAGCAGTTTTCATATCTTTCCAGAAACACTGAAGAATTAAGGGCAATGACGCGCCCCCCCCAAAGTATAGTTTTGTTGAATTTGAAATGGCCATTTACAGTTTTTGTGCTTGCCCTGATTTCACTTTTAAACCCATCTCTGATTCTTAAAATTACAACATTTAAGGTTTCTTCCTAACAAGCTACACACTCAAGAGAGTGTTGGTTATCATGACACGCATCCATCCATCCATCCATCCATCCATCCATCCATCCATCCATCCATCCATCGTCTTCCGCTTATCAGTGGTCGGGTCGCAGAGGCATCAGCTTAAGCAAAAAGACACAGACTTCCCTCTCCAGCAACTTGGGCCAGCTCCACGCGAGGAATTCCAAGGCTTGACACAGTAACATTTATATGTCTTGTATGCTTTGTTAGGGAAGATTTCATAGTTTTTAGGTTTTGATGAAATGTTCCCTGATCAAGTTAAAAATCAACAAATTTCTTGAATAAGCTGATTTATGGACGCAGCTTTAGTTTTGCTCTAATCTTGAAAAAGTAAGAAATGGCTATTTTAATGACCATTGTAGCAAAAGGGACACCTTAGATTAAGACTGTTGAAAACTGAAAGAATTATTCTACACAGCTTACAGGTTTCTGAATTCACCATACATGTTGACAAAAGTAATTTTATGTCTATTGTGTATTGAGATGGCAATAAAATTTACATATTTAGACAGTCTGAAAAGATTGTTAGTCTTTGGAAAGTACAACAACATACCACAGATTTATTTTGCAGTTAGTTATCACGAGTAGACACGAATGTTAGACATCAGAACACTTATGCGTGACTGAATATTACAGGTTGAACACAAGTTAGATGAAAGTATATACATTGTTTTTCAACATCTAAGTTACATTCTTTTGAATGCGTGTCCTTACGTATACATGCATACAGAATACATTCTCTCCAATTTTCAGTCACTCACATACACTCTTAAAACTGGACCATAAACAACTTTACAAAAACACTGTCACAAACATCGTAGATTTTAAGTCAAGAAGTCCACCTGTATGGGAAAAATATACACCATTTATGATAGAGAAAAGACATCATTTGTACACCAGAGCAAATTGATAGCAGGGAACATCTAAGAGCAGCTGAGAAACAATAACTCTACATTCAAAAATTCATTGACAATCAGTAAAACTTGACTTGACACACTTGACTTGATCAAACTGGCTCAGCAAGCCACAACAGCTGAAGAAACTGCATGTTAACACAGATATGCATCACAGAATACAGTTCAAGACATTTTTGCATTTACAGTAATATTTTAGAGATTCAGATGGTAGTCAACTACTTAAACTGCTAATGATAAAAATGGGAAATTTCTATTCTTAAGCTTCCAGCTAGGCTACATGAAAACAATTGGCCTACTTATGACAAACTAGTTAGAGACTAGCTTTTTAAATGAGAAAATTGGCTGATATGTTGATTTCAGCTTTTAAGCTCAAGCCTCTGAATAATGCTGGATTTGATGTTTATGATATACAAAACTCAAGTTTTTTTTGTCAGGATGGTTAGCATTTATGTTAACAATTCTAACACAGTGAGTATGATCCACTCTGAAAGATACTGACAAATCAACACAGTTTACCCTCATTATCAAACCTAATGCAGCCTACCTATGTAACATCTCAAACTAAGGAGTTGGCAAGCTCATTTACATCAGTGCACAAAAATTGAAACAGTGGTAAATCTATTTGCAGTGGTTCCTAACTAATTCTAATGGGATGTGATTAAGGCGTGTTAAGGTCGAAATGTTCCCAAAATGTTGTTAGATGATATCATTCACAATTGATGATATAAACGTGCCAATATTAAAACACCTCAGCATTTAAATATATCTATATTTTATTCTGATAAAACAAGTCTCAAACTAAGACGGAAAGCAGCCCATAAAGAATACAATATAGCTCTTTAGATGTAAGTGTGAGTCTTTTGCTTAAAACACTGATATTTCCTGTACTTGTGGCTTAAGTGGATCATACTTTGAGACAATCAAAATGAATATGGATGATTTTAGCCAAAGTTAAGATTCGCCTTTGCAGTGCTCTTTTTTAATGTGGTGCTGAAAGGTACAAGTGCTTTGTTCACATGGCTTGTCTGGTAATTCATGTAAAATAAAAGTAAGGAATTATGTTAATGATAAAAATATAGTCATCATTGTCCATCTTTTTTGTCCAGCAAATTTATAATACAAAGCCTACAATATAAATAAATAAATAAATGGCTCCCTCTCGTGCTCTCTGTCTTCTATTACAAAGTCTTGCTTCCATCTAGTGGTAGACAAATACACAGCACATATATGGTCGTGAGGAGTTTTCAGCTCTTCTTTTTTTCTCAGACAGTAACAGCATTAAAACATGGTCGTTTCTTTCTGAGGTTCAGACTCAGAATGCTGGTGACAGAAACACATAAGCAGCAGAGTGGTTTTAATCCCATGCTCACACACACAACTGTTTCCAGTGGTCAAATCTTTCCTCTTTATATACATATTTTGAGTTAATTACAAAACTATGTCAATAATACCACCATTAAAAAGCAGATGCAATTTTAACTTCATGTTTTTTTATAAAGCCATATTGGACCCTATTTTTTTGCTCAATAAGTAAATCTCACCCTGTCATCTTATAGGGAGACACTATCTTTATGGCACTTTGACCAAGTTCGCATCAGTTAGCGTAATAATACATCTACGTTACAGACAAGAAGTTTTGTAAACTATACAAGTCAATATGTTACATTGCACATGATCATTGAAAAATAAAACATCCACAGCTGTTCCACAGTATCATAAATTATTTAAAGATACAATCATACGATCTACTTGTATGACAAAAAACCCCATCTCAATTAAAAGTATGATGAAAAACTCCTATGTACATCCTTTCAAACTATAATAGAACACTGTTTCCATGTGTACAGTAATTATCTTTTAGCTGGTTTATCTAAAAAAAGAAAAGAAAGAAAAAAGATATGGAGCATCACTCAAATGCGATTGTCAATAGCGGGTAAATTAAAGCATTTGTTGATCACTGACATATTAATGTTTCTACTCTTAAATCATACATGTGTTCGATAATGAAGTACCAATTTAGAATTTATAGTGGTTGCAATAAAAGCACCTCAGTTAGGCTTGTTAAAGATGATAAACTATAATCTCATTTTATCACAATTCAAAAAGAAATAAGGCTAAACTCTTATTATAAATTGCAAATAATTCAATTACAAAAGAGACATTGTCAAAAGGCATACTACCCATAATGCAAGATGCCACGCTTTATATTCTTTGCTGAAAATGACTCCAATAAACCACGTTTATTGATATTTAAAGTGATAGCTATTTGTATGAGTAGGCACTTTGGAATACGAGGTGTCTGATCAAATTGCAAAAGGAGCTGTTTAAAGATGGCACAATGGGCTTAAGCTCAATAGACGAGCACAGAAAGAATATGGCCACCCATAATAAAATACATCATGTATGAAATCATGTATGCATGTATGAAATCATGGCATGATGAAGGACTTTTGGGAAAAACAGTTCATGTTCACAGACAACAAATCTTGGGTTTGTTGAAATTTGTGATGATGAAACCAGCTCCTGTTCAGTAGCTCAATGGCCCACTCTGCCCCCTTTGGCAGATTGTATATATGTAGTACCAATTTTTCCCTTCTTTTCTAAACTATAAGACAAAGCATTTCATACCTGTGTCCTTTAACAATTGCACAGCAGTTTCTTTTTTGTTGCAGTTACGTATTTAATGAATATTGCAATAAATGGTTATAAAATGCTCAAATCTCACATCTAATTGAATTCAATTACATATTACTATTGTCTGAAAACATTGTATTTCACTCTACTCCCATTTATGTTGGTTCTAATCCCCGATTGGTCTAGTTAACTCTGTGAAATTGGTAACATTATGAGCACCAATAAAACCAAAATAATTCTGAGCAACATCCTGTTGGCACATAACCACATTTCCTTAATATGGATGATGAACAGATTATAAAAGGTTGCTTTACATCATCAGCTGTCAAACTAGGAAACACCTCCCTAACAGGAAATGATGAAATGATGCTTGTCTAGTGGCAGATGGCATCATTTTCTACCTGTAAAGGTTTGGTAAAAAGCAACTAAAACTGCAAATGTGCAAAATGTCGAATGGGACAAATTGACCAGCACCCTCCTGTCTGAATGATCAATTTTGGAGGGCAAAACAAATAATCAAATTTTATCATTTCCTCTATGTACTGTACGGTTTTAAGCCTGACCGTGTAAAATGATGTTGCATTTATCTGGGAAAAAGTTGGCATTTAATGCTCTGCAGTAATTCACTAGCTTTTAGATTACATGTTTACCCTTCTTATTTCATATAAAGGAAAACACCAGACTAGAGAGAGCATGAATCACTGGGTCTCCTGCATACATGATAGTCTACAGATTTGGGCTCCAGTTCCTTTTGTTTGAAAAGGTCTTTACAATACACTGTTGCTAAAGAGATAGATCTAATCTAGACACTGAAAATAATTATTTACACAACCCATGAGTGTTTTTGACATACTCTGTACTTACGGCTGTTTGGAATATGTTTAAATTCAAGGTGAAACATTTACATATAAATGTTTAGCATATTGTACAAGCAAGGCGAGCTTTTGGTTGTTTTTTTTAAACTTTGGACTATAGTGATATCTAGTCAGGCAAACTGTATGGCACTTTAAAGCAAAGTTAGTTTACACAAACAGATCAAACATGACCCCCAAACATTTAATTTTAAAGAATAATCTTTCTAAAATATTTAACAAAATTAGTGTCTTTCTTATAGCACACTCTTCATTTGTTTAAATTTCTTAGAAAGTTTTGCTTATGGGAAATTTAAATAAAATTTGATTTATCTGAAATGATAAGGTGCTGCAAGAAAAAAAATGACCACATCCATTCTCTGCTAAATAAATATTTCTATTTAATTGTGTACCCAAGTAAAACACAACATCTCTAGTAAAATGCTTTGCCTTTTTATAAAGTAGAAAATATAGGAGTTGCAAGGGGCCACTTTGGTCTGCTCTGGTTGGTCTAATGCAAGTCGAACGGCACCTTGAAGTAGGCTCTAGACATTCAGACACTCAGGTCGGCAGGCTGATGTTGGCGTTCTCCGCCAGTGGGCTTGACATGCGTATCTGCGAGCTGCTCTTGCTGAGAATGGACAGCTGAGTCCCGCCGTTCACCCCACTGCTGGCCAACGAAGGGTGCCTCTGTTGCTTCAGGTCCACAGCAAAGTACCGGTTCACCGTCCAGCTGCGCCATTTCCTCTTGATCTCCGACTGCACCTTCAGGGAGAAACTTCACAAGGTCATTTTTTAATGTACTTTAAGCTGTACCAGCTTCACCAAATGTACACAACACTTACTATTTGTGGGAAAGGGCTGATGATAAAACAACATCTCAAAATCTATATTAAAGGTCAGTAATTGGGTTTCACCAAAGCATACTTATTTTTTTTGGAAGGTTAACATTTTAATGTTAATACATACCACATACAAAGTGATTCAAATTGATTTATTTTAGTTATTTATTTGTATGCAACCACCACCTTTCCAACAAAGATCTTATAGGAATCCCATTGATAACTAAGTAGTATATTAAGTTTTTACTTTGAATAGAGTTTTGCCATTTAACAAAAACGACCTTTGAAATTAATACTTGTCAAGATTTAGAGAAGTGATGTAATAAAAATCCTTCTTTCATTATCGGTAAAAACAGATAATGTTTTTAAAGGGTTTCTGAATATATATTTTTTGTTTGATAGGTCAGGTATTAGTCAGTTTTAACATGGTTATGGTTTTTTATTCTTTTCAGAACCAAATCATACCAGATTATAACTGTTCTATTGTTGCCAGGACCAACAAGAATGATGAAAAGCATCTGGATCAGAAAAAATGTAAAAACTTAATTTGAGTCTATAAGCAAACATTACCCTAATATACTTTTTTCACTTCCTCATCTTCATCTTCATCCCTCTCCCTACTCATCACTTAATACAATGATGGGAGCTTCTCTTTGACAGCATCACAAATATATCTCGCATTTGAACTGAAGCCCGAAAAACTCACTATTTCTCCAGGTCTAACAGCTATCCTATATGTGCATTCTGGAGGTGTGTGTGTGATTCTGCAAAGCTGGGAGCTCTACTCCATGGGGAGAGCAACCGATCTCCATATGAATAGGACATGACCACAGCATGATTAACCTTTAGTAATTTATCTGAAACTCCAGAAATCAACATGCAAAAGAGACAGCATGACAGAAGCCGGAAGAAATGGGGCTGTAAGAATTACTAGCAGAAAGCATTGGGGTAACAGAAATTAACAAAACAATCACAGTGAGAAAACTGGGACAGATACTTACTGTCAGAGGACAGGAGATAGAAGAAAAATGTAAGGAGCTAGAAAATCAAAATCTTAAACAAAAAATTGTTTGCCCTTTACACAATTTACTGTGATCACCTTGTCAAAAAGAAACAGTTATCACTTCTTTTGCTGAACCTACTGAAAAGACCACAGAAAACACATTTTGACAAAGACAAAAGAGTATTTGAGTCCCAAAAAGGTGATTACCAAGGAAAAAGTGGATAAAACCTTGGTCTTAACCAGATTTCTTCCCTGTTTTTTAAATGCATGATTTTCACACATATCTGCTAATGTTGTCGTTGGTGTCCTATACCTCTTTTTTGATCTTCACTGGCAACATTTTATTTTCTTATTGCAAACAGCACAGAAACTTAATGAAAAAGTAGCAAAAATCCAAGGAGAAAATATTAAAAGACCACCTGAAAGTCAGCCTGAAAAACTACTGATCAACTTTACAAGATTACATGAATGACTCTTTGGAAGCAAAGTATAAAGAAATATGGAGTGTTTTGAAACTTCTCCATACATGAAATGATATGTTTTATAAAGTTTTTAAATCATCTGGATGCCTGAAATATTTTTACATATTTGTTTTGACAAAGTTACACGTGTACATGCAACTCAAAGACTCCTCACCTTGCTGGCAAAAGAGACAGATGCTGTAATATTTATGCAAAAAATGAGTAAGATTGAATGTTAAAAAAGTTTAAAGCACAACAAATTAACCACAAAGGCAACAGAAAGACCTATTACCTTGTTTTAACTTAGATCACATTTTATAGGCACACATACACACACCTGTTTAACATACAATGCAATATGATCGAAACAACATCAAAACAATTAAAAATATGCTTTTGATTAGTTACACAGTTAATCAACAAAATAAACCTGTAAAAATATTGATTTAAAAAAAAAATTCAAGTAATATATTAAAATGTATTTGCATTTAGGTTTGCAAAACATCCCCCATGCACTTTGTTAACAACAGTAAGGTCTGTATGTAAAAAAACAAACAAACAAAAACATTTGAAAAAAAAAAGTGAAAATACCTTACCTCTCCATTGAGGAAACAGTAGAGAACAGCTACCACAAAGCCCTGAGGAGAAACATGTAAATAACCAATCACAATGACACAGTAATACATGTAAATGTTTTTAGAAGGAACAATAAAAGCCAAACCTGTGTAAAACACAGAAAACACTTGATGATAGATAAACTGGGATTTAGCATGGCATCATCAGGAACCAAGGATGTAAAATACAGTATTGATGTACATCTAATGTATGTATTATTTTCTGAGGCTCTACCTCAATTTAAATTTAAGCTTTAAAAAATACATTTATTCAACAAACTCTGGGATAGAATGGAACCATTAATTGTAGTAATTGCTCAGTTTTAATTTTGGCTCCAAATGTAAAAAAAACAAAAAAACACTTACAATCATTAAAAAAAGTGTTAGTTTTACGCTGTATATTTAGACTTAGTAACATTTTGCAACTTTTTGTGACTTAGTTTTCTTTTTAAAATGTTCAGGTTAGGTTTTTTTTTTGTTGAAGAGCACTGAATATCTATGTTGGTTAATGTTAGAGAAGATTCAACAAGAATGTATCAGAGAAGATTTAATAAAAATAATAATAAAATTATAATTATATTTTAAATAAATTAATGTCAGAGAAAAGCTTCTCAGTAATATAATGATGCAAATTTACTCAGGTTCTACGTCTTACAGTGATTTTGTTGTAGGGAAAAGAATAAATTGATCACAAATACGGCGGTCAGCGGTCACTAGGCAGGGTTTCTCTACTTCAGGGTTCTGCTTCTTGGTCTGGATACCTTCAGATTGATTACCGGTTTGATCAGCCAATAATATTTAGATTTGCAGTCATTGGCCCTCTGGTAAAGCCATTGCTGGTCATAGACATTTCACAATACGGGAGCTGCCTTCAGGTGGGTACAAACTCACCGCAGATTGTTGCATTTTCCGTTTTAAAGATGATTAAAACAAAACAAAATTGTTGTTAACACTTTTGCATAGCATTTGCCGTTTTTCAGCAGTTGGACTTGTTAGTGATTTTCAGTTTAGCGCCTGAAAAAGATGAGCTCATATTACAGTTCTGTTTAGCAGATTTTTGTGCCGGAAAAGGGGATTGGGATTTGGTTTCGGGTTTTAGCTGAGTAGAGAGGGCCCAGTTATCAGGGACACTCCAGTTCACTGTTATCATGCGCAGCAAATGTATTGTTTTTACAAACTTGGTGAATACTCATTTTACATAATCGTGATTTCGAGATGGATAATTATTTTATAATCAAGCAGCCTTACCTCTTGTTTGCAATAACAGCAATGTATATGTTAAATGTTTAAAAACACATGAAAAATCGTCTAACATAATAGTCGTCATCAAGGAATAATTTTTAGGAATTCATTGATGTTACTCTTGTAGATGAATGACTAAATAAATTTGCCAAATGAAAATCAGACATACAATTGGAAGTAACAACCTACATGTCTGTCAAATATTGCATTTGGAAGATAAGGGATTTTTTGTGGTCTTCTGGAAAGAACTTTGAAATAATAAAAAGAATACCAGTTACATTTTTGTGGTTTTTGCATTCATTCTTGGTCTGCTATCATTGGAACCTGATGTTTGGGGGAAGAGTGAGAACGAACCTGGAAGGATCCGAGGCCCAGCTCAAAGACGAGCCTCTCCCTCTTGCTGACATCCTCAGGAGAGAAGGCGAACACAGTGTAGTGAATACCAAACAGGGGGATGAGAAGGAGAGTGGAGCGTGCCAGACGCCTTAACACACACACACACAGAACAAATATTTTTATTTGATCTTATTGACATGCACAATGCAAAAATATTTCTGTGTGAGTTAATTGCTTTTGCTTAGACTCAAGTGAAATGCAGAATGTTGTACTACTGATGAAATGATGCACTGTGACATGCCACAAATTAAAGCCATACATTCAAATTAAAGATACAATCTTATACTCCTAAAAATACTTTCAAAATGATCGCTTTAAATTAGTGTTTAATTCCGAATTATACAGAAAATATTAAATTGTTTTCTTATTATCAACAAATTCCATAAAAACATGTATAAACTTTGTGTAAGTAAAGATCAGTGATCAGGTTTTGTGCAAATTTAGTTCAATACAGTCACAGACACCATCATTCCTTAATAAATCCTTATAAATATTGTTCAACAAATACACAATTTACACCATCATTGCTGAAATACTGTTAAATTATTTAAATTAATAAAGATTTAAATAATCTTCCTAAAAACTATTTAACGTAGTACCAGAAAAGATGCCTCATTTGTTGACAATAAGAAAACAGGGTTGTTTTCTGCTTGTGAAGCAGGTTGGTTAAATAGAGTTTTGGGTCTTTATCTATGTGGTATGCATCAGAGACCCAGCAACACACACACAATGACTGATGGTAATACAAAAGACAAAATAAAGAAAATAAGAGAAACACATAGACAGCAAACACACAAAATGAATTAGGGTACGGCTTTGCAAAAGTAATTTCAGGTTGGTCTGGGGTTTTATGTCCAAATAGATAATTAAAAAAAATAAACTGTTAATTTTCTTGCTGAGATTTAGAAGATGAGCAAAAAGCTGAGTTAGTACATGTCTTCATTTGATTCCCACCAATTTTGGAGCAAACGAGTGTAAAACTAACATAATATAAATTTGTTCAAATAACTCAATATAAAATGAGGGATGTTAGTTATAAGAAAGTGTGAATTCAGTTTCAATAATGAAATCATCAACATAATGTTTCAATTGTACCAAAACACTTGAAAATTAACAGATGTGATATTTCATGTAAAATGCCATTGTTGCCCTTTACACATTTATGCAATCATGTCTTTCTTTTACAGTTGCCCCCCTCTATAAAGAAGCTAAAAATGTTTAAAATGCATTAAAAAAAACATTGTGCCTTTGGAAACAAGAGGAAATGGGAAAATGCTCTCATAGCAGAATTGGAAATTAGTTTAAATTGTTAGTTTTTGGAATTGCAGGGAATATCTTAGATATTATGCATTTCAATTTCTAGAGGTCAAATCTCTTTAATCCTGGGGATTTGAATACGAATTTGGTTTTAAGATGGACAGTGATTTTAGACGTGACAGTCAGATAAGGGCAACAGTTGAGTTTTTACCACTTAAATAACAAAGGGTAAACCTATTCTTTAAAGGCAGCAGTTGGAAACACTAACATGCTTTCGTTTCATAGCGACTGGATTACTATAATTCACTCTATCTTGGAATCAGCCAGTCCACACTTGCACATCTGGAGCAGGTTTAAAACACTGCTGCATGCCTTTTAACAGGGATATGCAAAATAGAGCATATTTTTAACCTAGACGTTCAAATCCCATATTAAAACAAGTTTCTAGGATTGCCTTCTTTCACCTCTGGAATATTGATAAAATTAGAAACATCCTGTCCAGGAGTGATGCTGAAAAACTTGTCCATGCATTTGTTACTTCAAGACAGGACTACTACTAATTCTTTACTATCAGGAAGTCCACAAAATGTAATTAAGAGCCTTCAGTTGTACCGAGCCAGGTTCCCCTGGAGGTTTCTTCCAGTTAAAGGAGAGTTTTTCCTTTCCACTGTCGCCACATGCTTGCTCAGTATGAGGGATTGCTGTGGTTGGAGTCTGCATCAATGGGGCGCAACCTCAAGTCAATGACTCGATGCAATCTGCTGGGATTCCTTAAATAGAAAACTTTTAAACTGATGGGAATGTATGTATGATTGAAAAGAAATGACTTTTCTTGTGCCTTGAGATGACATCTGTTGTGAATTGGTGCTATATGAATAAACTGAATTGAATTGACATTACTCCTGTCCTGGCTTCCTTTCCTGGCTGTCCGTGTCTTTTAGAGTCCACATTAAAATCCTTCTGTTTTTATTAGGTTTTAAACAGCCTTGCTTCTCCTTATTTAATTTTGCTTTTCCACCACTACACTCCTGCTTAGAACTGGGAATGACCGGACACTCCTGATCAGCGGACCTGAGTGATTGAGCAGAAGCTTCGAGGGGACAGGGAACGCCTTAGTTTTGCACATTCAACAGGTCCCTTCACTGTCCATTTTTAAAACCCATCTAAATACTTATTTTTACGCACTGGTCTTTAACCCAACTGAGATTAACAGTTTTTCTGAATTGCTAAAAACACTAAACTCCATTCTATAAACCAAATTCTCAATGGACTAAACTAATTTTTCTGATCAAAGACTATTTTGGCCGAATCTTACACACTGCTTAGGTACTTAAGACACAATTTGCAAAACCCATCTACTCTTTTTCTCAAAACCTTAAACATATTCTCACTCACTAAACTCATTTCACACTTCTAAAGTAAAACTGTAAAACACTTGCAGCAAAAATGTGAACACTACTAAACACAGCTGTCATCTCTTAGACACATAGCAACAAAAAGTTAGACACATGTATCTGGTGATGTGATCAGATCAATTGGGCAGGATAAGGTGGCACATATGCATCTATAATGGATACACAAATACAGAGGAAGAGGAGGAAGAGTCCATGTGAGAGGTGGCGGATGAGGAGGAAGAGGATGACCAAGAACAGTAACTACTGATGATATTCAGCCAGCTATTTTACACTATTGTGAATCTGTGAATTACAGTAATGTGGTTGTTATTTTGGTGTTTTTATTTTTGTTTTATTCATTGATTATTGCTATCTACATTTAGCACTTCATATCTCTCTAATAATTTTTTTGTTTCATACAAATTTTCATGTTAACCATATTCCCTGGAGGCTATGTCTTCAGTTATTTGATATAGTGTATAACGAATGTTCTGTGGTGAATATTCTTCACTTGCTGTGCTTATGAGGTGAACACAGTGTTTGGTTTTGAACACACGTCTGGTTTTGAGGTAAAAGTTTTATTTTGACGGAAAAGTCTGGTGTTTGGTGAATGTTAGGATTTTTGGATTTGTGTTTATTGTTTTGACAAAATGAGTGGAGGCTTCAAAAAGTGTGTTTTAGCAATTCAGAAAAACTGCAATTTACTAAACTTTTATTAGTATTGATTACCTCCACCAAGGAGGTTATGTTTTCATCAGGGCTTGTTTAGCTGTCTGTTAGCAACATAACTGAAAAAGTTATAGGTGGATTTTGATGACATTTTCAGTAAATGTTGGTATGGGACCAGGAACAAGTGATCAATCAAACTTTATTTATATTTATTATACAAGCATTGCAACTCAAAGTGCTTTACAGATTAAAATGACCCCACATAAACCACATTCCCATCCCTCCCCCACGGATTTAAAGCCCATGATCACAAGTATACCTCCCCCCAACCCAACCCCCATGCGCACACACACTCAAGAGCAACAATAAAAAAGGACATTGGGCTGAGTACAGATGAGCCAGCTAAGGTAAGGAAATGCCAACAAAGGAGCCGTCTGCACCGGCAGCAGCACATCAACAGTAGCAGCCAAGGCACTGACACAGGGCGCCCAGAAGTGATTAGAATTTTGGGGTGATCTGAAATCTGCCAATAACTAATGAACTTATAATGATATCAGTGTGAATGCTTAAGGCAGTGTTTCTCAAACTATGGGGCGAGCCCCTCTAATGGGGCGCAGAGGTATTGCAGGTGGGGCGTGACATCAACGGGATTTAAATAGTTTTTCCCCCCTAGATTCTGTCGTTGTGAATGTTTCACTGCACTGTAAATTAAATCAACCGGCTCCCCCCTCTCACAAAATTAAACACACCCAAATAAATTAGCAATTGTGTTCATCATTGTAAACAGAACCGGGACTTGGAACATCGGGCTGGGAGTTTGACGTTGGAATATATCGCAGCAGAACAAAACAAGCTGAAGTAGCCGCATTATCAGTGATTCCATCTACAAAATGTACAAATATCTAAAAAGATTCAGAAAAAAGAAAGAGTCAGAGAAGTCACACGGTCAACCACGGAGGAAATACAGGGATGAGTATCTTGCTCTTTATTTATTTTATTTTTTTATTTTTATTTTGTATTTTTGAAAGCTTTGTAAATTTGATAAAACTACAACTTTTATTTTCTCCAACTGTGAGCTGAAGTTCTACATGTAACAACTACTAACAGCATATATTTCTGAGCCGGTTTTATACCAGTGCGCAACCCCTTTTTCCAACTAATTTATACCCTTAAAACCTTTTAGACTAACTCGGCTATTTAAATAAATAAAACACTTTAAAAATCAGGCGTGGTCACCATTCTGTTGGGGCGATAAAAGCAGGGGGGCTTGTGTATGCTCCTTTGTCCAAAGTGGGGAATGATAAAAAAAAGTTTGAGAAACACTGGCTTAAGTCAAGTACTCTAAAAAAGTTAGAATTATATCATAAAGGGCGGATGTTTGAGCTCCCTCGGAGTAGGTCTGAGCTATTTTCTAGTTTTATCTGTTTAACTGCTTATGTTTTGTATTGAATTTTTTATTCCTTTACATTGTTGTGTGTTCAGTTTCGTCATTCTGTTTGATGTTTTCTTTTATCCTAATCGTCTATGTTGTTCAGCACTTTGTTTCAGCTGTGGCTAGTGTTAAAGCACGATGACGAAGACGATGATGATGATGAAGCATGAAATTACCATAAAATATACTTTGCAAAATAATATTTCTGATATCTTTTCTGATATTATCTAGAATAGTTTTATTTACTTTAGTTTAGTTCTATAACCCACTGATTACTGTGTTAAGGTTTACTGCTCGGCCAAAAATGAAAAGACTTTCAAGAGTTTTTTTATTCTGCAAACGCTATGATGCAACCTACTTATCGTCTAAATCTGAGCAAGAAAGCTGATAGAGGTATTTCTCTCCTGCATTAAAAAGGTACCAGGAACACTGGAGAACAAAAGAAAACCAAAAACCAAAAGAAAAGAAAACAACAATACATTTATTTTCACTTGGAATTGTAAATCAATAATCTGATTTTTTTTAAATTATTTTTGTGTTTGTATTCAAGCTTTTCTTTGGAACCCCTGGGGTAGAGCACAAATACACACACACACAGACACACACACACACACACACACACGCACACACACACACGCACACACACACACACACACACACACACACACACACACACACACACACACACATGCAGTCCACATAAAGCACCCCCACACACACACACTTACAGTGTGATGGTGGATAACTCTGACATCCTGCACGAATGCTGAACAGCCTGTGTGGGCTCACTGAAGCATTTCTGAGCACAGCTGCTATACAGCACAAAGACAACACACAATACAACAAAGACAATGTCTTTAGGGATCCAGTCTCGCACACGCGCACACATTTTCACTGTCTGTCATGCACGCCTGGACCCAAGCAACAGATGAGAATGGCATTATCTGCAGAGCTTTAAAAGACACAGTCCTGTGGGAGCTGACCAGGAGTGATGTCTGACTAAACTACAACTCCACAAAGAGGCTCAGGCTTCCTGGCAACAGGTAGTACATGTGAGTGTAAAAGAAAGGTGGACACAACAGGTTATAAGATACTTTAAATACTTGACTTTTTTTTGCAAAAAACTGTTTTGTGTATTCTTTTTAAGCACTGATGAAGGTTTTGCATTTCAAGGAAGATTGCCCCCTCTCACATCTTAAACAATATATTTTAAATTTGGCGCTATTGTAAAATGTATAACAACAATTTAAAAACATTATCCACTGCAATGTTTGTGCTACTCAGAGCAACAAATATGACTCACTGATGTTTTTTGACAACATGGGATCAAATAAATTAACAATTGAAACTTGTTTGCCTAAATTAAAGTTGCTAATGTGTATAACAATTTGTTACCCTCCACAGGAGTAAGGTACAAAAATCGAATTTTAAAATAATTTATCACAGAATTGACTTGTCTAAGCATATACTTCAGTTATTCACTTATTTCATTTCTTTGATGCAACTTACAGATAAATGCTGGACTCATTTCCTCCGATATCAGGGGACTGCAGCTTTTGCACCAAGATGATGATGATTCCAATGAAGAGGACAAAATTGATCTGCCAAAAAAAAAAAAAAAATCATATAAGAACTTTGGAGGCAGCTAGATTGCACCCCAAAAATTAAATTTTAGTTGATTGCCATTCATTCCAACCTTTTATACAATCAGGAATCAAATTGCTGATTGGCTATTTAATACATTATTTTTGATTTATTGATGGAACTTTTTCCCAGATTTAATAAATGAAATTTTTTTTTCTCAAGGGGAAAATACGCAATCAACCTACCATTATTGAAGCCACAACAGGTCCTTTAATCACCCACCAGAGGGCAGTGTGTTCATTTGTATCCCAGCATCTGTGGGTAAAGACCAGCATGTTTTTAGAAATATTTAAATATGGCAAATGATAGTCTCTCTAGCACCATTCAAAGCTTTCAGTTTATATATATTGTCATCAAATAGAAATGTGTCGACATTTACCAGAGTATATTTACCCTCAATAGAGACAATCCCCAGCTGACATACATGACTTGTGTACCTTAATGAAAGCCACCCTTTTGTGAATTTTACAAATCACAAGCCATGTTTCAACGAGTCTCTAGAATATTTCAGTCCATGCGTAAATATTGTCTAGCTGTTTTCACCTTTTTCTATGGTGTTCTGGTGTCAAATGAAGCATAAGAATATCCTGCCTTTTGTGTTTTTTCATGAGTAAAGGCTTCCTTAATTCTTAGTTTTCTGTTCAGTAGGGATGATGCAGTTTAGGTATGACCAGTCTATGTGTTTTAGGTTTCAAACTAGCCGTAATAATAACAAAAATCTACATTTCCAAAAAAAACCCCTGTAAACTAGACCTTTGACTTAGTACTGCATCTGAAGCTAAAAATCAGTTACACAGGGGTGCCAAAACCACATTGGACATGCAAGTAAGCAATTGAACACTTATTCAAGGCACAACTGATACAATCTTTTTTTCAGTGTTTGTGCTATCCTTTGAGTTAATGCCAAACCAGGTGGTGAGCCGTATCACCCATAAAACAAAGCGAATAAATTACATGTTCTTATGTACATACATAGGACATCTGAGGTTGGGATAAAACATTGTTACATACCCTGTGTCATGGAAGTGAAGCCTCAAAACGGCCCAGACAGTCACACAAATAGTGGGAGTTCCTGTTTTCCATAATCATAATTAGATAAAGCATAAAGAACACAGATTACACTACTAGAAAATAGTTTAGCTGCAGATGTATTTACCAGTTGAAAAAAAATCTCCAGGTTAATCAATCAGAAAGTGCTACGCACCCCATCCTACAATGGTGTACCAGTAGAAATAGCGTCTCTCAGGAAAGAAGGTCTCAACCAGCAGTGTAAAGAGATACAGGCCCTCGATGAACAGCCAAAAATAGTTGGACATGACGCAGTAATGGAAGAAAATCATCACTGCTTTACACGCCACCTGCATGGGTAAACAGGCGCAGACCTATTAGAACAATTAGAGCAGCAAGATGGAAAGAGGCGCCTGTTTAAAATGTGATGTTATATATATATGTACCTGGTTTGGAAAAATAAATGTCATCTATATCTGGACTTGCCACTTAAACCCTCTGAATTCTTGCCCTAATTATAGTCTTGGATCAAATGTGATAAAAATGTCAAATATTTGAAAGTAAAACAATTTCAGTAGTTGGCTGGACAAACTACCTCACATCGTTTCATTAAAGTCCCACTCCGATCATATTTTGAGCTATTTTCTAAACATTCTAAGTGGTCTTTAAATTATGATTATGCCATTTTTAGCCAGAATCACAAAACCTGTCCCGTTTTCTGGGACTTTGCTTCAGCAGAGCTGCAGTAGCTCATTAGCAATTCGTTGGTACGGAACAGTTAGTACGGAGACCAACCCTCCTGACCCCCCTGCCAAACCTGTAGGGGGCAGTAGTTCCCCCAAATCCTATCCACTCAAGAGTAACTTTCTATGTTCTAACTTCTACATAGAGCAGTAATTGAGCTTGTAAAAACAAGCAAGCAAAAAGCGCTTGGACAATCGATGATGCCAACACATCTCTGAGGGCATAAATGTTGTTTCTGAGTGTAAACACAGGTCGCACAAGTGATGTCGAAGCATTTTTGTCACGGAAAGTGACGTTGCGGAGCCGAAAACTCTGGTTATTTCTGTCCACATGCAAACGCTTAAAACGGAGAAATAATCGTTTTCTGTGATAAAAACGGGGTTTTCGTGTAAATGAGAGGCCAAACCGCAGGGAAATATCTGCGTTTTTCCTTCGTGTAAACGGAGCCTCAGATCAATGCTCCACCACCAATAGAGGGAAAGTTGATGCTTAGTATCCATGTTTTACCTGATAGTTTATTAATCAACTTAGTTAAGTCAAAGCTGTAGTCCGGAGTATTTGAGGGAGAGAGATTTTTTTAATTCCGACATACCAAGGCCCCTCCCAAAACACTCCTTAATGCATGTTAATAGACCTTGAGCAAACTTGGTGTCTAACATATGGTATATCCCAGATTTGTTTTAGAACTTTTTTTTTTTGCTGAAAAGTAAATTTCGTAGTAGCATTTATTTTTCTCAGCAGCTATCTAATGAGATGTGGCAAAACACGTCCTAGTGCTCTGCCCCTCACAAAATTCACGTTACAGAACTGCTGAAAGATTTCTGAATGCTGACTCAAAGAGTTTGACAGACTGAGAGAGACAGAGAACCAGAACCAAGAAGAGAGCCCAGTGGAATTCATAAAGCCCAATCTACTTGGTTTAAATTTAATGTGTAATCGTTTGTTACTGTATTATTTAAAACGCCATAAAGTTTCTTTCTTTTTTTTTTACCTTCACACAACTATGGTAGAGACAGAACTCATGCATCCAGCAAGATTACATTTCGGTGTTGATTACAATTAATTTCTGATTTATAACAAAGATCCGACACCTGCCCAGATGAAAACAGGTGTACAGGGAAAACCTCTCTGGAGAGACAACATTTACGCTGAGCTTCTCTCGTCCTCTAAGCGGGAGAACAGGACCTTCAGAATCACAGTTTCAGGAATTTAGTCTAATGTTCTCTTTTCGAGTTGACACACAAAGACCCAGAACAGGAGTAAGGTGTTTATCACGTTATCCAGTTTTCTGGTGTCAGAACATGCTGCTTTTAATGCTCCTTTAGCGTCTGCAAGCGTTTTCATTTAAAATGTATTTTGTATTTTCCTTCATTTGATATTTAGAGCATGATATGTGATGTGTATCAACTCCTAATAGGTTATTAGCACATAATCAAAATTTTAATCAGAAGGTTTATTTGCTGTATATTTTGCTTCATACTGTTCTCTAAACTTTTGTTTCAATCTTACATTTAGCAGTTGGTTATTGAAAGTAACACATTTCCTTGAAAGCTACAAGGAAGAGGAGGTGCAGCGGAAGATGAATAATAGACTGAGTAAATACAGTGATTCTGAAGATTATGGTTATCTGGTTTTGAATTGCCTTTTTTGAGTCATGAAAACTGCAAATTCAAAAAAAAAATTATGTCGGGATTCTTATTAATTACTGTATAAACGGATGTGGTCAGTACAGCCAGCGGTGGTCAGTACTTACCACTAATTCCTCTTAAAATGCTGCATGAACTAATTGATGTAAATATCGAAACTATCCACAGAGATGACTCACCTGAATGTCAGGTGAAGTGTAATCTAGTGACACCATGTTAATGAATGGTGTCCATATTTAGAGTGGGGTCAGACAATTACATCAGTGATCTAATTCAGAGTTCCTCCATGATGATGACCTTGCAGTCACTATAGCAACAGAGGTAAAGGAGTAGATTAAAAAACAAGACCACAGTAGCCATTCAGATGGTAATGGGCCTGCTGTAAAATATTTCAGATGGCCTTTCCAAAGCCAATAGCCTATATAATTAGGTTTATTTATCATGCCTGCTTACCAAAGCAGGCAATGAGCTGTTTTTTGGGGAAGGCTTTCAGTTTGTTCTGCATTTCTAATCAAGGAGTTTTAATATTTCAAAGGTGAAAACCAAGCCAGGAAAAAACTGGATGAAAGGTGCTTGCAGCATTCCTGATGATTTGCACATAAGTCTTCATCATATTTTCACTAAATGCATCCAATTCTTAGAATATTTAATTCGACTCTTTGGAAAATATTAATCATTATCAAAACTTTGTTTCCTCATTCGTGAGAGTGAATGTACTGGCTAAGCAGGAACTACTTAGAACAATAAAAATCCATTGCATAATTATCTGCTTCAGATTGATATAAGTGAAGCAATTAACCTTGAAATTATTTTTTTATTTATACTTAAACAAGCAGAGTTGTTTTCCTTTCCTGTGGTGAAAACCACACTCATACGCACACACGCGTACTCACACACACACAGAGCATATTCCTGATTCTATAAGCCCACACAGGATATATGATAATCAGCAGTGATAACTGACTGTATGCTCAAAGCAGTGGTCGCCGTCTTCCTGAGCGTACAGCACCCCGTCCTTGATGAAGACGGAGATGGCTCTCAGGATGAAGGACACAAACAGGTTCATATGAATGAAGTTTCTGGTGCAGTGGAGCTTCCTGTTGAATGGGAGAGAGAGGGAGACAAAGAGAGCACAAAGAAATAATTCACATTTTCATCTTTAAAGCTTTCTTCTGTTCTCACATTCAGCTGTATAGTTTGGAAACTGTACGCAGTTTAAGCGTGCAGTAAGGCTCATCAGAACTCTCTGTAAATCATCACTACCTGTGACGTCAGATATAAAAGTAAGCCTCAAACAACTTTGAAAGCCCCCAAAGCCAATTTCCTAATACTGTAGATTGTTGGGAAATTTCAACACCTGCATCAAAACTCTGTGGTGGATACAATTAAGCATAAAATAATTCATACTCCCGGCAGAAATACATTTAGAATTATTTTTGTTAAGTCAAGAGATGTTTTTTTTTTATCAAAGGAAATAAGACAGGTACAAAAAGGTTTTTATTTGCCATTTTCATAAAAATTGTCAAAAAGTATGCATGTCCTTCTCAATAATCAATAGAAATACCTTTACTGGGATTGCAAGAATCAAACCCTTCTTATGATTGCACATCCAGATTTTTGCAAGTTTCCACTATTATTTTGAAGATCTTTTTTTGGTGATGAGCCCGAGGTATTTAAAGTTGAAATGCCTCCTGCTATTCCCCTAATCTTTAGCTCAATCCAAAATGTTAAATTATTTACATTCAGTGGAACAATGATGGTAAACATTCTTGTATTATTAAAATATTACATTAAAACTAGGAATAGGTATCAAGAATTGTACGTTTCTGGATACATTAGTTCATATACATTAGTTCATAATAAAAATGAGGAAATACGTATTGTTGGTAATAAACCCATATTTCCTCTGCTTGTTAGGGGGGTGATTATTTTTTAATTATATATGTAATAGCTATCAGATGTTAGAAAAGGACAATGCTTTGAAGTAGGAAATGTAACACACTTGCAATTAGAGGCTAAGATAGTGTTATTGTGAGAACCTAATGCTAATGACCACCCATTCATCTTGAGTTATGCATATACATATTTACTAATCAGAATATGGCCTATAGCTTAATATAACTGTGAAGCAACTATGGTATTTGACAGTTAAAACATATTGCTGCTCTTTTACAATAGACAAGAAACACGCATCACTAATTCAAATTACTTAGCCAAAGCATTTTAATTAGTTTACTCACGGAGTTCCACTGAGATCAACATGCTTTTAAAAAAATAGACCCTGGAGAATTTCATTTTAAGTTTATTGTAGTAGCAGCAGCCACTCACTGTAGAAAGAGCCAAAAACAGACACTATCTGCTTTTCTTTTTGTTTTTATTCCTGTTTAAGTTTTAAACCCACCTGAATCTGCAGAGAATGACCATGGCTGTGGTTAGAGAGACCAGTGATGTGCTGTACCCGACTGTATACAGGGCTTTAACTGACGCATAATACATGTCCTGGTGATTGAGAACAACAATGAATGTTCATAAAGGAAAAGCAACAATGTTTTACTTTTTTTCACAAGAGAGTAAAGGTCATACGTACAGGTTTTGTGGTGTTGAAAACAAAGCAGATGTCAATGTAGTGAGGATAAGGCTCAGACCAGCCATACTCTGTACAGTTCCGATTGACCTTCCCGACTTCTGAAAATGTAAAAAAAAAATTATAATAATAAAATGAAAAATGCCTTTAGATAAGAACATTTTATTTTGACATTAAAACAGCATTACATGGAATGACCAGGCCACTCACCATCTTCAGGACTCAGGTAGTCATGAGAGAACTCAGGACAGTTGACCGTGAAAACCTCACCAACGTCGGCAGCCTGCCAGCAGGTAAAGTTGTCCCACATCCACGGACACACTGAAACACATGGTCACGTTAAGGTCAGTGGGATGGTCTTTTACAGAATTTTTTATGTTTTATTTTAAAAAAAATTACTTTTATATATATATATATATATACACATCTCAAATACTTATTGATGAATGTCTTAAAGTTTCTTGATTAACGGATTGTGATTGATAAAAGGACTTAATTTCTAGAGATTGTGCCACAGTTGTTTAGACTACCATTCATTGTCTCCTGCGGACAGTAAATTATCAAAAACATTTTTTTCACTGTATGGTCTTTCACCATCCAAAATACAGTGCTTTCAACAAAAACAAAACTAAACAAATGTTCATGCCCCTTGCACAAAGATATCAAAGTGGTCTTGACTATTTTTAATGGTAGCCTATTTTTTCCTATCAATTGTTTATTCTATAATAGCACAAATAGAAAATCCAGCAGCGATCAGGACCAATTAGGAGGCTAATCAAACAACAAGAACAAACATAATGCAAAATAAAATAATATAAATCAAGAAAAAGATGCCTAAAACAAAAGCATAAGAGGAGACAAGTAGCAGGACATTTTAACCACAGCAATTGTAGAGGGGGTAAGTGGGTGTGCAGAAAGTCAAATGCAGACGGTGTCATCAGATCTTCATTTGTTTTTCCAGAGTTAACCACAGAACCACATCTTTTAAGTGGTGGCACTACCAGTGCTTTTAAGTGGAAAATTTCAGAATTTTTCCAAAAGGTGCTGCTGTTATCACTGTTGCTGCTTTTCAGAAAAGCTATCCATAATAGCAAGAAACTGTCTTCTCTGCAAGGAAGTAAACAGCAGAAAAGTGGTTGTGGCTGTCTATCTGGGGCTGATCTTGTATGATCAGTCAGACAGGAATGATCAAAACAGCCCAAAATCCTCAAGTGTTGATCTGGTACTTGCAAGTGATGTGTTTTTATCACCAAATAAGTTGCAACAAGAAAGCAGCAGAAACATAACGATCATAATCATTTAAGGTGGCAATGAGATTTTTACTTCAGAGTTCAATTTCTTATTTTAACACAATACTTAGACCCAAGACATTTGACCCACAACATTTTACTTTCAATGATCTGCTGCTGACTTAGGATAGCAACTATTTGCAGCAAAGAAGATGCAGATGTGCAAATTTGGCTATTTAGCAATCAAATGTATTTATCCGTTTCAAGAGGTAATTTTAGTCCTGAATATATTGCAGGTTTTTATGGAACATTTTATATGCTCATGCACATTTCCTAGCTGACAAAGAAAATGTTGACTACTTTGACAGAAATTCTCACTGTAACTGAAGTGAAAAACTTTCACACAGCAGTACTCCATCCTTACTCCAAGAAAAACAGAAAGCCACTCCACCAGACTGAATTTTATTGAAAGCAAAATAAATGTACACACACAACTTTCTGCGACTGACAGCAACCCTCACTCTATTCACACCACTTCTGCCTGAAATAATCACTCCGCTGCAAAAATCACGTCAACGTATTTAAATATATTCAGCTGAGCAAGACTTAGCAATAAGCTTTATTGTAGTTGATATTTTTTGTATAGGTTTTAGTTGACTTTCTACAATACTTGTCTTTCTTGTTTTTTAAAGAAATATTTTGCCACATAAACTGAAAACTGCTCTTTTACAATCTTACTGATTTCAGTTCCTTCCAGTTGTGAAAAGAACATAAAATAAATTACAAGCATGTGAAGGTTCTTATCTTTGGCATTTGTTTCAAGCTATTTGAAACTAACATTCCATCCTTCATATTTCCCATGCTGATCATCCCTCACCTGGCTCCATCTATTTTTGTACGTCACCACTTTTGCCATGTCTATGCTCCGCATGCTCCATCTCTATCGTTTTGCCTCATTATTTGTACTGCAGCAGTTTTCTAGGTGTTGCAGAGACAGGTCCAAGTCTGTGTTGTTTGTGTTTTGAATGTGTTTTGTAGTGTGGATGCGTCTGTGTGTGCATATGTCTCTTTACATACATGTGTGTATGTGTTTGCAGACCTTTCACTTCTCTGCTTGCCTCTCTAATCTGTTTTGGTTCTGTCTGCTGAGCCGGACACGGAGCCAATTACCTTTTAAAGGGCAAATCAGAGCCAAATGAGCCGCACTGAGCCACAGAGGTAAGGCTTAATAAAAGACTCTGTCTGCATCACTGGCCATCTTACACAAGATCCTACAGCATACAGAATCCTCACTGGGCAGAGGTGGGTAGTAACAAGAAATATTTACCGTTACATTTACTTGAGCAACCTTTTGGAGAATTATTTACTTTTAGGAGTAGTTTTAAAGCACTGTACTTCAACTTTTAGTAATATTATGAAGTATCCCTATCCTTAGTTGAGTAAAACTTCTGGACACTCTACCCACTGCGAGTCACTTCACTTAATGAAGAACAAACATGTTTTAACAAAAATTCACCAGATGCAGACACACTTACAGTTTATGTTAAAGCAAGACTTCTGGTTTGTACACAAGCCATGTTGTTCTAATGCTATCTTCTATTTGCTGAACCTTTTGTGCCATTTGTAGATCAAGAAGATTAAAACAAACACCATATATTTTTACTGGAAGTTCTTTATCCTGTTTTAACATATGTAGATATACAATACCTAATGTTAGTGTTATAATTGTATGTTGAAAATAGTCAATTTGGAAAGGTTTTTCTTCTGCTTAAAAACTTATTTGTCTAATTATGTAATCTTTTTGTTTACCTTTTTCCATTTAGTTTTTAAAATATCAGAATTTGCACATAACTTTATACTTTTTGTCTGTCTGATACCATCCTTTTAAAATATTTGATCAGATGTCATGACCAGTTACAGTACTCACGTATCCTTTTTATAAAATACTTTTTTGCTCGAGCACTTTCTTGGATGACTACAAACAATATGCTGAAGCAGTGCTACTCTTGAGTACAATTTTTGGGTACTCTTCCCACCTCTGCTATGTTGAAAACATTAATCATGCTCATATCTTGCTGTCTGTACATGCAGGGTGTGGAGAACACACTTTTTATCTGCAATAAAAAAACTAATTTCTTTATTTAATCTCATTAGTGAATTATTTGTTTTTCTTGTTTTCTACTTGGGTTCAACCAAACCATTACAGGGGACAGTTTTTCTTTTGATAAGTTGAGCATTATATTTCTGTTCTGTTGACGATAAGACACCGGTAACAGAATCAAATAATTAGACAGTTGGAAATATTAACACCAGTTTTAAATTGTTATTAGCAATTAATTAGGTCCAAGTTAGAAAAAGCCCTAACACATTCTTTTTTATATTTTCATTAAAGCCATTACTTTTAGGATGAATTTATGGACCTAATTTGCCCTTACATAATAAAAAAATGTTTTGAAATATGACAATTATACTCAGTAATCAAAAGAGTTTCCTAGAGTTTTATAGGTTAATTTTAAACTTTACTACAAGATTCCAAAGTAATTATAAAACATAAATAAATAAATAAATAAATAAATTTGGCTTCCACCCACAGTCCCAAAATTATGACTGTTAGGATAATTGGTTACTTTAAATTGACCTTAGGTATGCGTGTTTGTGAATGATTGTTTGTCCTGTGTGTCTCCATGTTGCCTTGTAATGGACTGGCAACCTGTCCTGGGTATACCCCACCTCTCTCCCATTCTGTCTGGATACATGACCCCTGGTCTTGGCAGAACTACCAGAATTCATTTAAACAAACTTGTTTCCTCACAAGGACTCAACATTTAAGCTAAATCCACAAATTTCTAATGAGATACAGATCAAGGTGATTCCAGAATCGTTAGTTACTTTATCTATTCTAAAATAAGCATTGGTTATTCATCAATGTCCCATTGAAACGTCTGATTGTGTCCAAGTTGTAACCATCTAACTGTTGAGCTGAGAGGCAGTTGCAGAACATGGAAGAAGTTATCTTCCTTAATTACTCCATCTACAATGGCCCACAGCATGATGCTGCCACCACCATGGTTGACAGTTGGTGCAGTGTCCTTTGGTTTAAAACCTGCTTGTTGACTCATTTAAACATGTTTGTGTTATTGCTGTCTGATACACAAACTGAAACATATGTAAAAAATTGTTGGTCTAAAAATGAAGCTATGCACTGCCTGATGATTAGAAAATGAGTTCAAATGTATCCTAAAAGGTCCAAAACCAATATGATATTGATGTAAGGGTATGTTAATCTTTTTTTTGGAATAGTAAAGAATCCCTGAACAATCCTAACATCATTTTAGAATTGGATTTCTGTATATCCCATTTTTCTCTATTCCTCTTTTTCTCTTTTTGTCCCAAGCCTGCAAGCAGAATTTCTGCAAAGCAGGCAACTTTAATTCCTCACCAATGATTTGTTGTCAGCAGCATCTTTAAGAAGACAAGATGAGTCAGGGATATCTTAAAGGGTCAAAGAGGGCCAAGAAAGGACTTTGTGCACTGAAAGTGGAAGGTCATATATAAAACCCCAAGTGTTAGAGTAAACCGAACAGGAAAGCATATCAGGCCAAAACAGCATCACATAACAAAAACTGCATGCAGCTTCCTTTGTGGAATATGGCAACACTTCATAAGTTAACCTTTTAAATCACAATTTGATAAATGAGCAGAACTTCCAACTCCTTTGCGGTTTAAACTTGTTATTTCACTCTCTAAATATCTTCTTTTTTGGGGGCTGTCACAAAAGAGGTGAGTCACAGCACAGTTAGGAAGTTGCAGTCTGCTGGACAAATTTCGAGCAGCAGGAGACCTTCAGCAGACGCTAATGAAAACCACAACCCATAGCCAAGAAAATAATTGCTTCCAGGAACCACATAAGATTCCTGTGTTTTCTAAAAAAGGTGTCATTGGAAAAAATCTGAAAGCAACTCAGCGTGATGGGCAAACATTTTCTTTTGTAGATTAACAGAACAGCATATGCTGTTTAGCAGCCTTTCTGTGAGAGGAGGTTTGGAGTGTGAACATAAAGCTTAATCTTTCATCCCTAAATGTCCCTTTCTGATCTTTTGAAACCGGAAATATGTGAAATATGCCGAATCACTGAGTGGAAAAAAGCAAAGCTTTTTCCATTCTCTGAGGCTGATGTATGACTTTCATCAGCGGATCTTCTGAGCGTCCACTGAGTTTCCCAAGATGCTGAGAATTTAATCACAGCAGCAGAAACCCTGAAAAGCAACGGCCTAATGCCGAATTATGCACACAGAAGCCAGCAGGAACACGAAAACACACACAAACAAACGCGCGCACACGCGCACACTCACATCCTCACTTACCAAATTCGATGCCGTCTGGGTTGTGCATTGCTATCATGTCCATGCATTTCTCATATTCACGCTTTATTATACAGTGCTCGGACTCTGAGGCCACCTGGAGAGAAACAAGAATTAAACTGGTGTCACATCAAAAATAGGTTTTAAAAACCATTTAATCACATTCTCCTAATCAGCTTCATGTAAAAACACACATTTGACACTTATCTGCAAAGAAACTGAAATTATGCTTGGAAGGAGAGAGTAAATATTTAGATTTTTGTGTTTTCATCTCAGTTGCCTTCTTCTCTTAGAGATGATGTTGGAAAAAGTTTGATATTTTAGAGGAGCTCCTTCTAGTTTTATTCAGTGTTCATTTTCCCAATTCAGAATTTCAGAGGGCAGAGGGCAAATAAAGAAAGAATTACAATGATCTGTGAAAAAACTAAAAGAATGAATGCCCATCTTCACTTTCACAGTGTTTATAATGATCACTTTTGCTTAACTGATTAAAACAGCAAGGAAAAACCCAATTTACATAGATTTACAGTTTTTCTGCGATTGTTTACACACCAAAATAAAAATTTCCATACAATTTGCAAAATTCTACTTTAATGAGCAAAACATCTCCACAGATTTGCACATTACACCCAATGTCTGCTTCACCCCTTTTGCAAAACATTACACACAGTGATTTATAAATCTCAACACACATTTTCACACCTTAGACACAGATAAGAATTGTGAGGTTACTTCCTTGTCCTTACAAAGCCATGGATTGGATAATCACATGCACCAGGTGTGGAAGCACACGTGCTAAATTGAAAACGCAGCACTCGGGTGTGCTATGAAAGGTAGCAGGTGAGTTCACCTGTCGTCAACAAAAATTTAATTAATCAAAAACAGCCATAAAGCTTTTGTGAATAGAATAAAAACAACTTGCACCCAAAAAAATATGTTTTGCTTAAGTGAACATTTGAAAGTAGTTATGTTCTGTGTGTTTAATGCAACTTGCAGTAATGGCACTCAAAAAACCAAACAAAGTGAAACAAGACACAGAAACTATTTACTTAGAGGTATTGCAGTCACAAGTTTCCTCTCACTCTCCTGAGGCCAATCTCTGTTTTGCACCCGCAGCCCCTCCTTCCTTCTCACGGTAAAATGATAGGCGTAATATATCCCAACCCTCTGAGCCATGGCTGACTCATCACTATCTCTGCCCTCTTATATCAATTCACTTCAGACCTCGCTGCCCTGTTAAGATTGGGACATCAACTGCCTGAAAATGTCCAAAAATTCACTTCCTTCTTCATCATGCTGCACATGGCTGGAATTTGAAAACCGCTGAATGATTTATGAATTACACCAGTATCATGAAAGATATATGTGGTGTATAACATTACCAATTCCAATATGCAATAAATAAATTCAGTAGAACACCGCTGCTTCTTTTCTTCTCAGTTAGGACCAAAATCAACTGTTTTTCATATTGCATGGGATTTTGTTGATCAATAAAACATTTTCTCCCATATCGTTTGAAAGAAAGAGCACCTTTCATACTTACACATAGCACTAATGTTGCTAAGCAGCATCTAACCAGCATACTGAAGGCAAAGCATCCCACATGTGAAATAATTGGATGCAGATGACTAAGATATATTTGGCATGAATTCAGACAGACCTGTCAGATGAAAGGATGAATGGGATATTTTTAATTTATGCAAACAGAGTTACAAATATGGTTATGCTTATTTAAAACAGGGCTTTGGAGTTAGTTCCAGCTCCTTTTTATACTTCTAATATTTTATTTCAGTGGTTTAAGACAGTTCTTTGGTGGTAGCTCCTAAATCAGAGTAATTGTTTAGAAATTATCATGTCATTAAATCAAACATGAGACAAAACCGCTGTTATAATAGATTTCTTGCCACTAGAAGTTACAGTGTTAACATCAGAACCATTAAACATAGATAAAACAAAGTAGTCAGCAGATTAGACTTTTAGTAACCCCACATATCTGAACATGTACCTAGCATACTGATGATTCTCCATCTAATAACTGATAGTAGCTAAAGTAATATTTTATCAGCCATCCTAGACTGCATCTGAACTGTAAATAAAATGTCATTAAAAGATAAAAAATTTTGTCCAATAAGTAATTCAAAATTTAAAAACCAAACCTAATTTACAACTATTTTGCCAAGAATTCAGAGTAAGATTATTTTTCTATTATTTTGATCCCAAACATGGCCTACAACCACCAACTTAAATTGTTGCCTGAAGTTGTTCTGTAATATTCAAGTCGCAATAGCAACCATGTTGATAAATAACTCAATTCACTATAACTAACATGAAAATTACTTTTTTTTCCTAAAACATAAAGTAGCCTCTACAATTGTTGACACATTTAGTAAAGATAGGTACAGATGTCAAGACTTTGTGACCCTCAAGATGTCACTCTTTGTTGGTGTGAATTTTCTCATTCACCTCAGTTTGTTACAACTTCAGTTGCTATCAATCTTAAAAGTTGCTGACTTTGTCCTTATGGGAAACAGGCAACTAGGCATTTAGTTAACATATAATCAACTTTAAAAACATAAATTCAGCAAAAGAAAATCTGTGAATTTATTTAGAATTTATGTACAAGGGTTGCACCATTGTGGCATCTGCAAACCTTAATTGTAAGCAAACCAGAATGTAGTTTGTTTGAATTTTATTTGATAGACCAACACAAAGTAAATTGTATTTGTGAAGTGGAAGGAAAGATATTCATGGTTTTCAAGATTTTCTGCAAATTAAAATCTAAAAAGGTGTGGGCCAATTAATCCCCCTCCCTGAATACTTTCTAAAACCAGCTAAAGTCTTTTGTCGTTTGTCTGTACCAGCTTTCCAAATCTAATGAATTCAGTTTTTTGCCAGTTCTTCTATCCTAAATACCTCAATTTCAGTTAAATTAGATGGGCAGTGTCAAAACAAGTTTCAAGCCTTGTCACAGATTTTCTGTTTGATTTAAGTCTGGATTTGGACAGTCTTTCTAATATGTTGATGATCTGAAGTTCAAGCTATATCCACTGGCTGTAAGCTCATAGCCTAGTGGCTCAGTCCTAAATCATTTAAACCGTTGATCATATCTTTTTTTTAGCTTCGCCCTGTATTTAGCTTCCCCATCCTGATCCTGATAGAGGAAAGCATCCCCACAGCATGATGCTGTCTTGACTGTTTCACTGTGGGTATGGTGTGTCCAGGTTAAAATTTTCAATTTGGTCTAATCTAACACGGTCACATTTTTGTAGTGTGCTGTACATGGCTTGTGGTAAAATGGGAGAAACGTCTTGATGCTTTCTTGCAGCAGCAGTATTCTTTTAGCCACTCTTAAATTTTTCCTACCAGTAAACTGCAGAAATTCAAGCCATATCACAAAGAATTAGAATAATTATGATTTAGCTTAAGTTTATATTATACTACCAAAAATGTTTGATTAAACGTGCACATATATGCTACAAGAATAATTTGCACAAACGCTTTTAATTCCATCCACTATCGCAAAAGAGTTGTCTTACTTCTAGTACAATAATGAAACAGGAAAACATAAAATAGATGGTGGATAGAACAACAAAAAAGACAAAAAAACATAGGGAAGCTGAAGAACATTATGCAAATTGTTCTGAAATTCCACCTTAACCAATCACCATGGCAATACTGCAGGGATCTGAAATCAATTAAATATATTTTCATGTGTGCTTCGTATTCTCTGCTTTCAATCATTTCTCTTCTCTGAAACAGATGTCTGTCCAGATAAGCCCTCCATCCTGCAGCTGCAGAACACACTGCTTCCCTCCCCAAGGCTATTTTCTAGGACCAGATTACTCAGTAACTCCCACAGCAGTGAGCAGAACAGATAATAAAATTCCCATTTGACATGGCAGACCAACTGACCCACTGTAAAGACCAGAATGACAATATATATACACACTTATATATATATATATATATATATATATATATATATATATATATATATATATATATATACCCCTAGAAAGGGGGTCCACCATATTAGGACCGGGCTTTGGTCCCTATAAGGTCCATCGGTCTTCAGAAGGTTAGCGAACATGCCAGAGAATGTCCTGAATAGGATAGTTAAACAAGTACAAACACACACACACATACATACATACATACATACATACATATATATATATATATATATACATATATATATATATATATATATATATATATATATAATTAGGATAAAGGCCGATGGATGAAAGATTTTCAATTAAATGTAGTCTTAGGTGTAAAAAGATCAAGCTACTTTGTTGCTTAGGTGTTGCATTTTAGTTTTCTCTTTAGAATTAGGTAAAATAAGTAGAATTCTGGCTGATGCAGCTTTTAAAGTCCAGCTGTGCTGTACCAGGGCGCTTAATATGATTCGTCCCACACATCTTTCATCCTTTTTAATTGCAATGGGAGTGCTAATAACTGTGAGTCACAGCAGTTGGATTCACGGCTCTCTGGTCAGCCAGGCCATCTGTTATTGTTCTAAGAGGAGGGCATGCGGCTTAACACAAAGCTGAACCTGGACCTGTAACGTATGTGGATGCTATAGGTGGGATTTATTTGTGAACCAGAGAACATACATATGCACAGGCATTCTTAGGAAATCAAACCAAAGGTGAACCTGAGACAGTGGAGACTAGTGACTGGTGGTGCAGACATGCAAATATTGCTTCTTACATTCTATATGATTGCAAGTCCGCACACATATTCAGAACATGCAGACAAATGACTCACCAAGGGGAGGAACAAAATTGCAGTGAGCAGGTAGCCTCTCATTGTGCCTGGTGATGAGCCTGTGTCCAAATAAATGTGAACTGGTGTTTACAGGGATTCACTGGAATCTGGTCCTCAGTGTCACAGCAGCATTAAGAACTCTGAAATACACACAACAGAGAAGAATGAATATCAATATACAGCTTTGAAATCGTTGTCCTGTTAAAGCTCAATATTGAACAAATATACATGCAGCAATAGGCTATGTTTTTTAAAGAAAATGATTAATCTAAAACAACCAATTCCACAACCAAGTCAATATTTTGTCAAACAACCTACCACTGTGAATACTACTTTGTATGACTATCAGCATTTTACATTCAGAAACTAGACAGCACTCTGAGAGCGCAGACCTCTGTCAAGGCATCTCCCTCTGTCTCAGTCATTGCGTCCTTGGGCAAGACACTTCACCTACTTTTCCAACTGGTGGTAATCAGAGGGCTGGTTGGCACCAATTGTATGGTAGCCTTGCTTCTGTCACTCTGCCCCAGGGCAGTTTTGGCTACAAGTTAGCTTACAAGCATGAATAGGTGAATGACTGTAGTGTAAAGTCCTTTGGGGTCCTTGAACTTGATAAAGCGCTATACAAAAGGCAGGCCGTTTACCATTTACAAAGACTCGAGCTCAGTTAGAGCCTCAGGGACATAACCTTCTTAATTCTCCCCAAAGATTCTCAATAGGATTTAACGTCTGGACTTCAACTAGGTCGTTCTAACACACAAATGTGCTTTGTTCTAAAACATGTTATAGTCCTGGCTGTATGTTTGGGAATCGTTGCCATGTTGGAAGATGAACTTTCAGCTCTAGCTTAAATTCTCTTGGAGCCACTATCAGGCTCTCTTTTATGATTGTGCTGCAAATATATTCTTCCATCTTCACATCAGCTCTGACCAGCATGCCTTCAGCATGATGCTACTACAAAAATGCCTCATAGTTTGAGATGGTGTCATAGTTCTTAGGTGTTTGTGTTTTGTTAGTTCTTTTCCTTATTTAGTTCTATTATCATGTTAGGTTATTCCTTGTCTTTATTAGTTATTTCTGGCACTTTCTTGTTTCTGTATGTCTCCTTGCTCTTAGATGTTTTTCACCCTTTTGCTTCTGTGTCCACCTTCTTATTTGTATTTCTCTTTAGTTTCCTTATTCATTTCTCCCTTCTGTTCTCCAGTGTTTCCGTAAGATTCCTCCCTAGACATATTATCTTTACTTTATAGTTTCTTTAGAGTTTTCTGTCTCCCTAGCCATTCTACCTTCTTTCCCAGCTGTTGATTATTTCCACCTGCTCTCTCCCTCTCACCTGCATCTGCTCTCACTAATTGGTCATTGGTCTTCTCTGTCACTTCTTCATTCCCTCCTCAGTATATATTCAGCTCTCATTCAGTCACTACTTGATGGTTCGTCGTCATTCTTCCCAATCTGTTTCCTGGCTCCCCTTGAAGTGTTTGTAAGTTTGTAAGATTTTGGGATTTTCTTGTTGATTAAATTATATTTTCTTTACTTTTGCTGCTTTTGGGTCCTCACTCCTTAAAAGACCATGACGGATGGTGTGTTCAGTCTTACTGTTTCACCTCAGATAACAGTTTGCATGAAGACCAATGAGTAGTGATGGTGAGATGAAGCCCCATGGGACATTGAACCACTTCAGCCAATTGGTTCAAGAAAGGGTTCTGCTCACGGGGCTTCATGTGAACACAAACCCCCCTACTGGCCAGGTACATAATCACAGGCAGCTGTAGCTCTTAGCCACTTAATGTGTGATGCATTAAAGTTGTAAGACTGCTATGGTTCTCGGGAATGACTGAGTTCCAGAAAAATATCTCTACATAAAATAGTACAAATGTGAATAATAAAAATATTTTTTGAATGTATTCTGTCTGTAAATTATCCCAAAACGGTAGTATCATATGTTATGGCAGGTTGTGTAATAATGTTTTTCTGTCACTTGAGGCAAACGGCATGGGCTTAAGCAGGCTGAGGAAAGCGAAAAGGCTTATGGAATCATGAAGAGGGCACTGAAAATGATTGTGTAACTTGGGCAATGATGTACAGAACAGGGGAAATTTTTTTTAATTAAAAATAGCAGTTTCTTGTCAAGAATTAATAAAAATGTAAGTTCTAAAAAAAATAGCAGTTTCTCAACAGTTTTAGGCATAAAGCGATTCCTTTTTCTTGACACCACCTCACCAGCCTTTGAAAACACTCTTTCACAATGCACAGAAGATGCCTGCGTACACAAAAACACAAGTGCTAGACTATATAAATTGGGGTATTACAATTTTTGCTTTTCCCAATACTCCAGTTTTTTTTCCCAGCCTGCTTATATTTGGCTCCCACACAGGGAAATCCCCCTCTTCCTAGCTGCCTCCATCCTCTCACTTATCTCTCTCTCCTCATTCTCTTAAATTATGACCATATTTTGATTTCTAAAAAAAGAAGACACTTGGCACAGTCCTGTAACACTGTCATGACTGGGATCAGACGTTTGATTTTCCCATAATTAAAGCATGCATTCTCCATGTGGTTAGAACGAACAGGTCAATAAACTTCAGATAGGCTTTCACAAGTGCAAAAATGACTTTAAAATCTCTATTTAATAACAGAAATAATTACTCTGCCGAATTAGAAAATGTACCAGAAACAGTAATAGTTTGCTTTACTGGACAAAAATTAAACAAAAATCTGAAATAACATTCTGAGAAAACAGGTAGGCTATTATTTTCTTTTCAATGTAATAATAAAATTAAAAAGCAGCAGTCTCAAAAACACATTAATGCCTGCTCCATTTTTTAGATTTTATATTCATCCTCCTCAGTTTATAGATGAATTATTTTAGATTTCATTTCCATGTGGACCTACTAGATCTTTGCCACTTTTTCACACAAACACATACTGTAAGCCAGCTATAAGCTCTGTTTGTCTGTAAAGCTACACTTGCGCTTTAATATCTTGAAAACAGTCGCAATGCCATGCGCGCAGCACGGTGAAGGGCAAAGTGGTGTAGTGCATCAACGCTCGCTGTCACGTCTATGAAACGTTCAGAACCATCCACGAAAGCATCTAAACGATAAATGAGAGGAAATGTCGTATTGCATGCATCGCATCAGTCAATTTAAGGATGCTTATTAGTCTCCTTAAAAACGATGAAAACCAGGACATTTTCATCAATCTATGAAATCCCCCCGGACGCCCTGGACAGCACGTGAAAAGTGGACATGTCCGGGGAAAACAGGACGGTTGGTCACCCTACCTAAATCTCATCTTTCTCTCCTCACGCTCCTAAATCTTCAAACTATCTGTCTCTATACTCTCCAAACGATATAAACACTAACCAAACTCTCCTATCCAAACTCCAAACTGACTGCAACTCTCCTACACAAACCTACATTTTGAATGGAGCCTGAGGGGATTTATATTGCTGTCAAATGAAACCACTCCGCTGACTCTGAACCACTTCCTGAAGCAGTCACGTGGTGCAGCGGGGCTTCAGACGTCATTGTTTTCGGCTCCTTCCCTAAATGAAGCAGGCCTCGATACGCGCTTTGTGGAAATGCCCCCTCCACTGCTCGACACACGCTTCGTAGCCTCGGCACACATCGTAACATCACTACCAATGAGTAAGATTAGAATCATCTGAGCACAGCACCTACATGCCTAGTGGAAAACTGGAGAGGGGACTTCTTATAGTTTTCTTTAAATAATTTAACAATCTTGCCACTGTTCATAAAAGCCAATTTTTTTGAAAAACAAGCCTAATAGTTGTCTTGTTAACATTCTCCCACCTGAGCTCCAGAGATCTGAAGCTCCTAGCAGCTTCTCTAAATGTTGCTCTTGGTCTTCATGATGTTGTTCACCAATGTTCTGTAACAAACCTCTGATGCATTCAGAGAACAATTACATTTCAACTGACATACACATTGTTGGACTCTATTTACTAATTAGATCACTTCTGCAGACATTGGTTGAACTGGATCCAATTAAGGCTCATCGGAAGAAAGGTTAAGTCAAATGATTGGCACAGTTTGAAAAAATGGAAAAAACTATAAAAGTTCAGTTATTTGCTACTTTGTGTGTGTTTATAACAAAACCAAAAATAAAATCCATTAAAGCTTGAAGTTCTAGTGTGACAAAATGTAAAAAAAAAAGTTAGAATGGCAGGGATAATTTTGCAAGAAACTAGATTTATCTTGTAGTATTTACTTGGCTGACATTGTTTTTTTTGCAGACTTGAATGATTTAACTTTTACTCTATATGGTAATGAGCATTTTTTAGTGATAGCTGGTAGCTGATTGTAACTGATGTTGAGAAGTATATATAGGTCAGTATCTTGTGTGAAATGGGTGGATTTTAGCAAATGTATATAATAGTCTGTAAAAGGAACCACGTCAAAATACTTTTTTATTCAGATCTTTCATATCATTAAAATATGGTATTATCACTGTACAAACACATTTTCACTGTATTTTCTTTTTGCTAAATAAATCAAATTAAGGTTATTTACTTGTGCATTTATATAAACCCCCTCTAAAGTTTTGTATGTAGAGTATTGCATTTGACAATACAAAAATTGTCAAGCTGTATTAGATTCAATCATCTTTTGTACTATGCATTCTTTAAGCCCTTGTCTTGTGTTTATTCTAAATCATATTTTCTTTAATGTTTTATATAGATCACCTTAAAAATGATGAATCCTCTGTGTCATATAAAGAATATTGCTACTCTTCAACATGCATCATGCACAAGCATGGCGGGATACGAATGGATTACATTTATTGTGACAAATGTTTTTAAAGTGGAGACATTATGTTGTTTTTTTAAATTCGAACTAATGTTTAAAGCTATTGAAAGAAACCAGGAGAATTAAAAATAGAACAGAAATACCACTTATTAGTTTCAAGTTCTTTTATGTGATTAGTGCATTAGCCTGACTGAGCATAAAATTTCATGACATCCCCTTGGACTTGAAGCTTTTTCCATTACTTTCTGATTATTTATGGATGAAATAATGACTGTTTAATAAGAACATCCTAAGGAATCTAATCCTGACCCTAGCCTTAACTAAAACTTAATTCACACCATACCTCTAAATCTACCAGTGGAACTGAGTAACATTGTCAGAAAGTGAAGCCCAAGCAAAGTGTCCTCACTTTACAGATGAAAAACTAACGGATGAAAAATGGTCCTCAGTTTGAATTTTCCACATTTTGTAGTTTTGACCTATTATATATCCAAAAAGGAAAGAGAACTGAATACCATAGAGAAGAAATGTAGACTTATGTATATTTCCTACATGAAATGTGTTCATGCTCTCTTGCTTTTTTTTTATTTTTCTCTTGCTTTATTGTGTATCATGTGTAATGTGTGTTTCTTTGATGTGTTTCTTTTAAATCACCAAATCATGTAAAGCACCTTGAATTACCCTGCTGTTGAAAGTGTGCTATACAAATACAATTGCCTTGCCTTGCCTTCTAATCTCTAAACCAATGAGGCTTGTCTTGGCTGACATGTTTTTTTTGGTTTTCTTTGAGGTGTGATCTGCAGATTCAGAGTCCTAAGGACTCAAAGAGACACAAAGAGTAATTTTGTGCTACAGGTTATTTAAAAGAGGTAATCGTTTTGAACCCAACAGAAAATGAAGGAAGTCAAGAGTATCCCCATTTATGCATATAAGTTGTTTGGAGACCAAAAATAATGGTAGATTTGGTTTTGATGGATTAATTAAGAGGGGAAACAAATCAGATATTTCAGTTTTGAGCGGCCAATTACCGATCAGAGTCTAATCAATCCCTGCATGAGTGATTTGTGGATTTCTATTAACTTGGCTCATTGCTGTAATATTCAATCTTGCATAAATTACAGAGCAGAGGCACCTGTGTGTAGTATATATGGTGTGTCAAAGTTTTGACACTCATGCCACAAAACTTTTGACTTATCTGAAAAGTCAGCGGCAGCATGGCTTATCTAAAGATTAAACTGTGTATACATCAGAGGGGCAAAAGCTAGTATTGGAGCATTGTTTGTTTATAGATTGTCAATACTGTGATGGGGATATAAGAATATATAAATACTAGGTTGATTGCTGAGTGCATCTTCATAATTATTATTACTGAATAATTGCTACAGAGTTTGAGTGGCATTTATGCATATTTCATAGCAGTGGGGCCTAAGCGGACTATTGTAACACTAGTGCTACAGAATTGCTCAACATCTATATAGATAGACTGACATAGATAGACGTCAAACTGTGAATGCCAAATCCAATGTAAAGAAGTTTATACTGGAGTATTATTTATTTAAAGTTGTATATTTTTGTATGCCATTAAAACCAAAGGCACATATGTACTAGTACAGTACACACACACATATATATATATATATATATATATATATATATATATATATATATATATATATATATATATATATATATATATATATATATATATATATATATATATATATATATATATATGTGTGTGTGTGTGTGATTCATAGAAAGTAAAACACATTCTGACCAGCACCAGCAATCACACATAACAATGCATGCAAACAGGCAGAACAAGCACACATGTTCTCCTGGAGACAGCTCATACACACACAGACGCATTTCACCATGTGTCCTTTCCCTATACCACTGAATCCAATTACCTCTAAAGCATCTCTCGGATGCTTCATCAAGTAATAGAACAGACAGCGCTCGGGGGGCAAAACCCAGAAATTCAGAGGGTGGAATCAAACAGTGGAAAACAAGACAAACAGAACCAAACATATGCTTTGTAGGTTTTACTGTCTTTCTTGTTTGGTCTTTCTTGTTTTATTAATCGGTAGTTTCTCACAGCATGAAAATTGGGTTTGGTTAAAATAAATCATATGTGTTTGGGATTAACAAAACTCTGAAGCAGGAAACAGCTGTTAGGCTGAACATCAAATCATCCTGAGGGCAAGAAAGACTCTTTGCTTTTCTCAGAGCTGGTTTTGTGTGAGTCACATGGAAATCTATGATGCTTTAAACACTGATTTATAGCGAAACAATGTGCTGTTTCCGGTAAGAAGAGGAAAACTTAAAAAACAAACAAAGAAAAAAAAACATTTGGACAGAAATTTTTATTTGCTAGCCAGAATTTTACTAGAAAAAATAAAACCTTTCCAGGATGAGATGAAAAGATATACAACAATGACTGTTGGTGTTCCCACGTGCTTAAGCTGACACAAATGAGCAGAAAAAGAACTCTTTGTGCAGATTCTCTCTATTGTTTGTAAATAATATCTAAAGGAGCAACAACACCCTATAAGCCTCCTCCTTAATGCAAGAACATTTTATTTTTCTCTGAACCTGATCCAGAAGAATGCTTTCAATTAACCCAGAAGCACTGTTGTAAACGTGAGCTGCATGTCTATCAATATGAAAAATGTGGCCTTTCTATCTGATTTCTTTATTATCTGTATTATTATTCATACTATTATGTCCAGCAATCACAGAGACCAAGCAGCCTAAAACACACCAGCCTGTAAATCAGCTTCAACAATGTCTGGTGATGTGTATCAGAACAAGACAGCCTTAATTATAATCAATGAGAGAAATGTTTTCCCCCTCACTGCTGCAGAATCAATAGGCGTATTTTGTCCTGCCCTGTTTTTTTTATTACAGAAATGTTAAATATAGCATACTTGTGGGTGACCTTCCTGTGTAAAATATCTCACTATATAGCCAATATGCTGCACCCTTACTCAAATTAATTCCGTGCGTTTTCTGACATTTTCAAACAGAAACATGTGAGATCAGAATGCCTTACTAGTTCAGTTGCTGCAACAAAATAGCCAAAGATGCGGAAAAAAACTTACCGATCTACATGCCGAAATTTCTACACATGAAAGCCATCGGTATTTGCGAGTTTTTACTCCGGTGTCAGGTATGACCACGTCCTCCTGCTGCTGCTGCATCTGCTGCGGCAGGACGCACTCACCGCGTTGGCTGCTGCTGCGGCAGCACGACGATGAGGAGGAGGACGAGGAGGAAGAGGAGGAGGAGGAGGAGGAAGAAGGGAAAGGAGGAGGGTGAACGTTCCTCCGGGGTTCGCACCTCGTCAGACACGGAGGTAACAAACTGAGACTGTTATGTCTACTAATGAAGGAAGCCAGTGGGGGAGGAGATGGGAGAACTGAAAGCGTCTTTCCCTTCACGTTTAATGGGACTTTGTTCTAAAACGGAAACTGCTCTTAAAACTCTCGCATTTGGGCTTGAACTAGGGAGAAGGCCCCCCGCTGTGAGCAACTATGATTGCTGTGAGTCAGAAACTATAGCTTCATGTTGGTCAGAACTTTTTATACACTCAACAAAAATCTAAACGCAACACTTTTGTTTTTGCTCCCATTTTTTATGAGCTAAACTCAAAGATCTAAAATATTTTCTTTACACAAAAGACCCATTACTTGTAAATATTGTTCACAAATAAATCTGTGTTGGTGAGCACTTCTCCTTGCAAAAAACCCTCCAAAACTTCATCCCACCATACAGGTGTGGCATATCAAGGTGCCGAATAGACAGCATGAATATTGCACAGGTGTGCCTTAAACAGGGTAATCGGGACAACTGGGACGATTCCCGGTGGGCTGGTCTGACATAGGCCTATGGGCCGCAATGGCCGGTGTAGAGGCAAAGGTGCAACTAGGCAAAAATGAGTTACTAGTAGTATTTCTGAAATAGTTGGGCAAAGGTTTTACTAGGCTAGTTCAATGTAGTAGGCCTACTATTTGCAATACAGAACAGTTGATATCAAGGATATTGAGTTTTTACCAAAATGGCCTGCCATACTGGGCCGCCTCTGCCCCCACTGGTAGGCTAGCTAGTTTTGTTTTTTTGGTTTTTTTTGCAGCACATGTCAGAGCACTCAGTCAGTGGTGTGGGTGGCTCGGAGAAGGCTAGTATTAAAAAGAAGAAAGCTCTGGAAACAAACGCTGCTAAATGTGAAAAATTGGCAACTTTTTCAATAAAACAAGCTTGTGGTTTGTGACAACAAATGAAATGGGTAAGACAACACATTGAACTTTGCCTGCAAACCACCATTTGAGGTAATTATCAAGTCAATGGATTGTGTGATATTATGGCAACTGGCATAACATATCATTTCAATAATAATATGATGCGACGCCTCATAAATGGGAAATTGATCTTGTAGCGCCTCAGAGTTACAAGGAAATTCGACCACCAACCAATATGAGCCCACAAGTCCAGAGTGGGCAGGATTATTGAGTGAATATTATTTGTATTAATATAATGAAGAGCATGGTGTAGACCTGCTCCATATGAAAAGTGCCCTGCAATGCTAACTGATTCAGGACTACATTAAAAAAGCTGACATGACTTAATTAAAGGCTTTGTAAAATTGGGAGATTTGTGCTGAGAATTATGACCATTTTTAAATGTGATTTATCTTCAGAAACAGAGCCAGGAGTCAGCAGTGATGAGGGGATTTCTCCTGATAGTACGGAAGCAATAGGTCTGTGGACAAGCAAGCATTAGTTCCAATATAACCGCTTTTATGCCCAAATGACAATGTAATCTGTTATATATATTTTTTAAAGTAAGACAATACATACACAAAGCCCACACTTGAAAGAGAATAGAATGAAAGTAATATAAAATAAGCTTGCGTGTTTTGTCATTGAAAATATCTTAATTGGTTTAGTCAAATGTGTTTTCCATATCAAATGCACCAAAACTTTACATAATTTTTTTTTATGATGACACAGGTGCAGCAGGTGAGTTTGGGGCAACTGGAGGAAGTGTGAAAGGGAGAGTAGAGTCAAGAACTCAAAAATTTATTACAGAGGGAGCAGTTTGAAATATAGATTCTGATATTGTTAATGGATGCGTTATAAAGAATAATGTAGATGTGAACACATGCTAAAATAAATCTACCTTGTGAAGCAATTAACCCTTATTTGCACTGAATTAGACATTTTTTAGAAAAATACTCTGAATTACAAGGCTTTACAGAACAGTGTGCTGTTGTAGCTTTTAATTTGTAAGGTTGTAATTACATGATTTTAATAATAGATTGTGATATACCTGGTCTGGTATCCTGCTTGGCTGTAATGCCCTGTTGGACGGGGGGCATCGACTGGGATGGTCCTCCCAGTAACTGAACATCCACTGTGTCCTGTTATCAACTTTTTACTTTCTGTAACATAGAAAGTTCTCTTATATCAGATCTTCTGTTCCTTCTGTGTTTCTGCTCTGTCTTCTCAAACCCCCAGACGGTCGTGGCAGATGGCCGCTCCTACTGAGCCTGGTTCTGTTGGAGGTTTCTTCCTGTTAAAGGGGAGTTTTTCCTCTCCACCGTCACTACATGCTTGCTCAGTATGAGGGATTGCTGAAGGATTGCTGTGGTTGGAAAGTCTGCATCAACGGGGCCCAATCTCACGCCAATGACTGACACAATCTTGTTAAGTGCCTTGAGATGACATCTGTTGTGAATTGGCGCTATATAAATAAACTGAATTGAATTGAATTGAATATAAAGTGAGTTGGTCTAAGGCATTAAAACCCAGAGCTGAAAATGAGTCCCACTCCGGCCAGAGACATCACTGCAATGGTAGGCTGATCCGCCACAAAAGATCTGCACCCTCTGCTGTCCTGGTGGAGAATTGCTTTATACATTGACACACCAACTGAAAAGTATAAAAGGAAAACGTCTCCGTCAAAACGTGTGCGTGTGGGTGCAAACTTGCTGACAGAGAGGTATAAACTAGGCTTTAGGCTGGTCACAATAAAAGTCCACTCTGAAATGTTTGATCACACAGCACAATGCCACAGATGTCGCAGGTTTTGAGGGAGTGTCTAACAGAGCTGTTAACCATGAAATTAGTTCTCTACCATAAGCCATCTCCAAAGGCATTTCAGAGAATTTGGCAAAGCATCCAATCGGCCACACGACCGCAGACAATGTGTAAGCACACCAGTCTAGGACCTCCCCAATCCTGCATGTCCACCTCCGTGATTGTCTGAGACCAGCCACCCGGACAGCTGCTGCAAAAATCGGTTTGCATAGCCAAAGAATTTCTGCACAAACTGTCAGAAACCGTCTCAGGGAAGCACATTTGCATGCTCGTCATCCTCATTGGGGTCTAGACCTGAGTGGCCCATGGTGGCAGTGGGGTTATGGTATGGTCAGGCGCATGTATAGCTGTAACAATTTTTAAAGAATCTGTTCCATTCTTACTTTCCTCAGTGTCTCAGAGTAACACAGTGGATGGCAGCAATTTCATCTCTAACCCTTTAGAAATTGATGGTCTGGTTCACAGCGTTACTTTCTCATTGCGTTTGGCATTAGATAGTGTAGCCTCCTTAAAAAAGAAAGTGGCTAGCCATAGGAGGCGGACTCCTTGGTTTAACGCAGAGTTGTGTACTTTAAAACAGAATACTAGGTAGTTGGAGAGAAAATGGCGCTGTACACATCTAGAGGATTTATTTAACCTGGAATAACAGTCTACTGCTGTATAAAAAGACCCACAGCATATTTTTCATATTTAATAGAGGCGAATAAGAACAATCCTAGGTTTCTTTTTTGTACAGTTGCCAAACTTAAACAGTCATAGCTCTGTTGAGCCAACTATTCTCCCAGCTCTAAGCAGTGATGATTTTATGGGATTCTTCATAAATAAAATTAATTCTATTAAAAATAAAATCATTGGCATCCTCCCAAACATGATTACTTCTTTCTCAGTAAATGAGGCAGTATCGGAAAGAACTGTAGAACCTAATTTGTGCTTAGGCTGTTTTGATTCAGTCGAGCTTTTGGAATTCTCAAAAATATTAGCCTCCTCTAAACCTTCAATTTGTATGTTGGACCCAATCCCAACCAAATTATTTAAGGAAGTGTTCCATTTGGTTCCTGGCTCCATTTTGGATATGATGAATCTATCCTTAGTAAACGGATATGTACCACAAGAATTTAAAATAGCTGTAATTAAACCTTTACTCAAGAAACCTTCCCTTGATCAAGATGACTTAGTGAATTACAGACCTATATCTAACCTTCCTTTCCTTTCTTGTCCAAAGTCCTTGAGAAAATATTTGCTAATCAAGTCTGTGAGTATCTAAACAGTAATGAGCTGTTTGAAGAGTTTCAGTCAGGTTTTAGAGCTCATCATAGCACTGAAACGGCACTGGTGAAGGTTACTAATGATATTCTCATGGCCTCAGATAATGGACTGGTGTCTGTTCTGGTTTTGTTAGATCTCAGTGCTGCTTTTGACACAGTCGATCATAATATTCTCTTAGAAAGGCTTGAACATGTTGAAGGGATCAATGGAACAGGACTAGGCTGGTTTAAATCATATTAGTCTGATAGATTACAGTTTGTTCATCTAAATGATAAATCTTCTTTACACTCAAGGGTTACCTGTGGAGTTCCACAGGGTTCTGTGCTTGGACCAATTATTTTCACCATATATATGCTTCCAACTGGTAGAATCATTAGACAGCATGGGATAAATTTCCACAGCTATGCCGATGATACACAACTATATTTATCCATAAATCCTGATGAACCCAGTCAGTTAGGTAGATTACAGGCATGTCTGGAAGACATAAAAACATGGATGACTCTAAACTTTTTGCTCTTAAATTCTGACAAGACAGAAGTTTCCATCTTTGGACCAGAAGTTCTAAAAAAGAAACTGCTTAGTCAATCACTTCATCTGGATGGCATTAAATTGGTCCCCAGTAATAATGTAAAGAACCTCGGGATTATTTTTGACCAAGACTTGACATTTAAATCCCATATTAAACAGGTTTCTAGGATTTCTTTCTTTCACCTCCGGAATACTGCTCAAATTAGAAACATCCTGTCCAGGAGTGATGCTGAGAAACTAGTCTATGTATTTGTTACCTCAATGCTGGACTACTGTAATTCTTTACTATCAGGCAGTCCACGAAATGCCATTAAAAGCCTTCAGTTGATCCATAATGCGGCAGCAAGAGTTCTGATGAATATTAAAAAGAGAGATCACATTTCTCCTGCTTTAGCTTCCCTTCATTGGCTCCCTGTTAAATCCAGAATAGAATTTAAGATCCTCCTTCTTACATACAAAGCCCTTAATGATCAAGCATCATCATACATCAGAGATTTAATTGTTTCATATGTTCCCAACAGAGCACTTCCCTCTCAGACTGCAGGTTTACTTGTAGTTCCTAGGATTTATAAAAGTAGAATGGGAGGGAGATCTTTTAGTTATCAGGCTCCTCTCCTGTGGAACCAGCTCCCCTTTTTAGTCTTTGAGGCAGACACTCTGTTTACTTTTATGGCCAGGCTTAAAACTTTCCTTTTTGATAAAGCTTATAGTTCGAGTGGCTAAGGTCATCCTGAGCTATCTCTGTAGTTATGCTGCTATAGGCTTAGACTGCTGGAGGACAGACTGACCACTTTTCTTCACTCTGCTACTTCCTTTTCTACTACTACTCTCCAGTTGTATTACAGTACATTCTGTTATTTGGACTGTTAACTTTGTTTTCTCTCAGTGTTTTTTTTCTCCATTGGTCTGGTATCCTGCTTGGCTGCAATGACCTGTTGGACGGGGGGCATCGACTGGGATGATGCTCCCAGTAACTGAACATCCACCGTGTCATGTTATCAACTTTTTACTTTCTGTACCATAGAAAGTACTCTTATATCAGTCTTGAGATGACATCTGTTGTGAATCGACGCTATATAAATAAACTGAATTGAACTGAATGTATAGACAATGAGCACCGTTGCATTTTATTGATGGCATTTTGAATCTTAAGAGATACCGTGATGGTATCCTGAGGCCCATTGTTGTGCCATTCATCCACTACCATCACCTCCTGTTGTAGCATGATAATGTACAGCCCCATGTTGCAAGGATACACAATTCCTGGAAGCTGAAAACATCCCAGTTCTTGCATGGTCAGCATATTCACCGGACATGTCACCCATTGAGCTTGTTTGGGATGCTCTGTATTGGCGTATATGACAGTGTGTTCCACTTCCTGCCATTATTCAGCAACTTCACACTGCCATTGTAGAGGAGGCCACAATCAACAACCTGATCAACTCTATGCGATGGAGATGTGTTGCACTGCCTGAGATACTGACTGGTTTTCTGACCCCCTACCCCCCCAGTAAAAACTGCACATTTCAGAGTGGCCTTTTATTGTGGCCAGTCTAAGGCACACCTATGGGAGGGATTATCTAGGCAAAGGAGAAGTGCTAACTTACACAGATTTAGACAGATTTGTGAACAATATTTGAGAGTAGTAGGTCTTTTGTGTATAAATACAATATTTCAGATCTTTTGTTTTTGCTCCCATTTTTAACAGCTGAACTCAGTGTTGCATTTATATTTTTATTCAGTATACTATCCTCCTAAAGCTTTAATAAGGGTGATCTGCAGAGGCCACCATGGCCGCAGGCAACTCTGTTTACTTTCAGAACCATGGACAGCGGACCAAAAAGGGGCCTCAGGGCAGCCCTGATTTACTTGCATGTCCAGTCTGAATATCAAGAGTCTACTGTATGCAAATCCTGACCAGCCTGTTCTGATCCAGACAGGACGGGCATGAGTGACATTGATTACTTAACTATCAGGCACGACTTCATGAAACAAGACAGACATGCAAACTGACCTCAAGGATATGCAAACAAAACCAAAGGTACACAAGACCGGGATGCTTCAAAGATAACAGGAAAAACGAATAATAACTTGTTCATATTTTTTTTATTTTACTAGGGGAGACCGGAGCTGGTTGTCTCACTTTTTACTTCATTGTATACTGATTATAATCCAAACATATTTCAGTAGACATTTGTTGATTAAATGAAAGCATATGATCTTGACTTGAATTGAACTTGCCTTTCTTCTTTTATAATTCATTGTGCAGTTGTCAAAGACACTCTGACTCACTGGGACAAGCTGCCCTATGTTGGGGTTAATTGTCACAATGTATGGGGTTGGTTGTCCCTTTTCATTTCAAAGGAGTTTTGTTTAAAAATTAAAATGTTACACATCTAACTTTTTACATGTTCTTTTTTAAAACAACAAAAAATTAGATTTGGTTTAGGAATAAGTATTAATCAATGTTCCTTGTGTTCAATCCCTAAAATTTAGCAAAGTGATGTAATATTCTGGAGAATAGTAAATTATATTAGCCTTCCATATACAGTAGTACTGAAAAATATTGCCTTGAACAAAATAAATCATTTTATTTAACATAAACACAGAAAAGGTTAACCCAACATTGTTCCTAATGCATACTAAAAATGCATGCAAATGGATTGGTACTTTAAAATGTTTTGCCAGTTGATTTTCTGAACTATTATTACAACTATTTCGTCCTATTTCAAAGTATAGAAAGCCAAGAGTCACATGTGACAAACAGCAACCAACCCCTGGAACAACCAGCCTCAAGTGACCTCTTGACAAAAAAATGTAGCTAGCTAACACATGGCTTTAGCTAACTTAATAAATGTTTGCTCAAATCAAAGCTCCCATATTTTACTTCTTGATTTAATATTGTGTTTTCTAAAGCTAATAAGCTCAGATGAAAAAAAGATGCTCACAGATGAATTGTGCAATCCTTAAATCTACTGTAATCTTTATTGTAATGGCCAAGGAGAAAACCATTGTTGAAAGAAACTATAAGAATATCTCTACGGAGTCAGGTGAGGAACAGAGCAAATATGTGAAAGATGGTCCTCTAGTCAGATGAGACCAAAACTGAACTATGTGGTCTACATGAGAAATGTATTGTGAAGGAACACCCTGAGCACATCATTCTCATCATGAAACGTGGTGGTGGCAGTATCATGTTGTGGGGCAGATTAAAAAATAAATAAACAAATTTTATCTCCCACCAGGGACAGAGAAACTGGTTAGTTGATGGGATGATTTGTTGCACAGTTTTTCAACAACAAACTTAATGTTGTTTACATCTCTGTTTTTATTTGCACAGTTTTCTAATATTTTTGTTAACAGATGTTATTTTTGCACAAATACATAGAGTTCAATTTGTGCATTTTAAAATGATTTTACTGAGTTGCACAATTCTTAGAACTTGAGTATGCTATTTTTAATGATGGTATTTTCCCCCCATCCAGCAGAACAAAGACACTGAGCATACAGCCAGAGCTTCAATTGAATGGTTTAGATCAAAACATATGCATGTGTTAGAATGGCCCTGTCTAAGTCCAGAACTACATTCAATATGGAATCTACATCAAGACTCAAACACTGATGTTCACAGATGATATCCAACCAGCCAGACTGAGCTTGAGCTGTTTTACAACAAGAAAAGGGTAAAGATGTCTGGATTGATATGTTTAAAGCTTGTAGAGACATACCTTAATGCACTTGTAATTACAGCAAAAGAGGATGGTTCAACAAAGAACTGACTAACAGTTTGAAAACAAATCAATTCCATGCTTTGCAGCCTTTTATGTGTAAAACAAATATTTAAAAAATATATTTTTCTTTCCACTTTACTTTGTGTTGTGTTTTGTCTATCACGTCAAATGCAAAGATAATGCACTAAAGTCTGCAGTTGTAGCATGAAAAAAATATAAACATTAAACATGCAGCCAAATCCACACAACATAACAAAAATATGAAGAAATCTGAGTCTTCCTTTATTTAACTAATTCTCTATAAAAATCCAACTGCACTCAGACTCTAAAACCACCCCCAGCTGAATTCACTATTTCCAGAGGCAGCTACTATATATATGCAGGCTGGTGCTTAAAGGCTAGCATGACACACATGATTGATCACACAGCTGAGGTCTTTTGATGGCTCAGTTATCAATCCAGTGAAGAATAAAAAGTATTAAACCCAGAGATCTAAACAGGAAATAGAAAAAGTCACCAGACCAATGAAAAAGTCTGAAATGGGGGTGGGGTTTATAGCTACAGTGACGCATGAATTTTGTTGCTTCTGGGAACTGTTAACAATGTTAATAGACCTTCCTCAAGGACATCCGAGTTAATGTTCCCATTGACAACATGAAAAAGGAAAAATAAAGTTTGTAGAGTTGAACGGGCTGTTTATGCAGCATAAGAGTATGTAGGACATTGGTTTGAGCTTGTTTCCATGGCAGGCAGATCCAGCAGTCTCTTTCACTCCCTACCAGTGCTTTTGCTCTCTGATTCTTGATTCATGTCAAACAAAGCAACAAGAAAAAGACAGCATAATATTGCCAGGATGATTACAGCACATTGTAAGCAGAACAACAAGAGAAAAAGGGGGGAGAAGCATTTTAGGATTTTTTTGATTTGTACTTATACTCTGACTCTGTTCTTAGAGAGGAGAACACAAAATAATAGTTTTAATGTATTTCAATTCAATTCAAAAATACTTTATTGATCCCAGATGGACATTAAGTGTTGGTATAGCTCATACAATTAATTCTTTAAGGAGTTGTTGTAGATGATGATGGCTGTGGGCAGGAAGGATCTCCTGTAGCAGTCTGTGTTGCAGCGAAACTGAAGAAGCCGCCGACTGAAGACACTTTGTTGTTGCAGGATAATCTCATGAAGAAGATGCTCAGGGTTGTCCATAATTTTTTTGATTTTATGAAGAATCCTTCTTTGCATCATCATCTCCAGATGTTCCACAGTCGTCCCCAGAACAGAACCAGCCTTCTTTAAACAGGTTGTTTAACCTTTTTAAGTCCCTGGCTCTGATGCTGCTACCCCAACATCTGATGGCTGAAGAGATTACACTCTCCACAACAGTATTGTAGAAGATCTGCAGCATCATGTTGCAAACCTTGAAGGATTTAAGCTTCCTCAAGAAATACAGTCTGCTCTGTCCCTTCTTGTATACGGCTTCACTGTTCAGCCTCCAGTCCAGTGTGTTGTCAAGGCGATCTCCAAGGCATTTATACTCCTCAACACCCTCCTCTTCTTCACCTATGATGGAAACAGTGTTTGACTTATACCCGTTTCTTTTGAAATCTACAATAATCTCCTTTGTTTTGTTCACATTCAAGGTAAGGCGATTGTTTCCTCACCATGTCACAAAGCGGTCCACCAGCTCTCTGTATTCAGTTTCTTGTCCATCTCTGATACACCCGACAATTGCAGAGTCATCTAAGTATTTCTGCAGATGACAGGTCTGATTTGCACTAGGTTTAAGCATCCTGCGGTGAACTAAGTGTACCCTGCCTCTCGCCTGATAACCCCTGGAGATAGGCACCATCTTCCCCTTGACACTTGGAGAATGGATGGATGTTTTTAAAGATCAACTCACCCCCCTTCCAGAGTCTTACTCCACCTACAATTCCTGTTTGAAAAATGCAGCAAAAGGAGACGTTGCCTGGCGGACTGAGGGATGTGCGGGGGGGGGGGGGGGGGGGTGGGGGCAGCATCAACAATTTCTTGCTATTCCAACTTGCTATGGAGGTGTGGCTGAGGCTGGGCTTGTTTTATACTCCTCAGCAGCAGGATGGCTGACGTCAGCCTTAGTGGCTGAGCCAGTAGCCATTCCCGATTCAAATTCTAGTGCAGTGTAACATTTTAACCTGAAGAGGGCGCCACACTGACGGTTTTTGGTTGAAAATTAATATTTTTACTAAAATGTACCGGCCGATCCTCATTTGCAGCAATCAGCTTCAATCAGTGCTGGAGCTTAAAAAAGGAGCGTCTCCCTCGGACTGACGTCAGTTGGTTATCTCACCTAAGTGTAGTAACAGGTCACTGAATTACTTCCCAGTGCTCTAGAAAAATAGTTGATGTCAAGTCTCTACTTACCTTCCTTGTTTCTCCTCATAGACTCATGGATGTTCCATCCGTGCCCTCGTTTCCTCATTCCCGTCAATATCTCTCAGTGCTGGATTCAACCCTCTGATCCTCCTCGGTCAGCCTCCCTGGAAAAGCACTTACCTGCATAAGGTCCAGCTGAGCACCTGCCTGTCCACCCTCCAATGCTACATCACCTGCAACAGACAGACACCGGATTACTCATCTAACCAGACCACCATAGAAATAAATATTTTACTAAACCATAATTCTATTGTCTGAAGTTGTTGCCTGAATTCAGAGTCTCAGTGTTGACAATTACACATATCTAGAGTATAAAGTAATTATCTGAAGTACAGCAGAAAGACCATCTTCTAAATGGATGAAAAAGAACAGAACAAAATAAAGGTTTTAGAGTGGCCTAGTCAAATTATTATGTGGCATTCTCTTTAATAGGGCAATCATGCTTAAAAAGTGTTGCAGAATTAGAACTATTGTGTAAAGAACAGTGGGTCAGAATTCCACCGCAGAGATGTAAGACTCATTAGCAATCGTCACAAATGACAGTTGATGGCAGTTGTGGCCACCGAGGGTGACACAACTTGGTATTCGATTTAGGAGGCAATTACTTTTCTCTCAGAGCTAGGTTAGGTGGGATAACTTTTCCCCTTAATGAATATAATCTTATGTGGAATATTCACTTCAACAGTCAGCAGCACACCAAACTAAATGACTAATTCTTAGACAGGGAATACCTCCTTCAAAATGCTCTCATGATATTTTCATCATGTACTCTGGATGTGATAATTTTAGTCATTTTAAGTTGGATTAAGTAAGTAAATTTGACATTAAATTCAAAAAGGTGTCTTCCTCAGTTTTAAATAATTTATAGATATTGAATTTTTAATTAATGTAAAAAAAAAGGGTATTAAACACCCATAAATTAAAACTATTAGCAAAAGCACAGGTTGCCACAGACTGACCTAAATTTCTTTACATGAGAAATAGAAATGCCCACTACCAATTAAAAGTTTATAAAGACTAGTCAATTTTAAAACAGAAAGAATAAATGCTTCAATTACATTTGTTTGACATTAAATACAGGAGGTACCAACACTTGGGCCATCACTGATCTGAATTTTATCAAATTGAAGGTAGGATTTTTAGACATCTTCGGCTGGACGTCCAGCAAATGTGGAGGCCACAATGTTGCAGAATCTTTATTTAGAAACAAAACATTCAGTGACTGTGCCCATTACTTTTGTTTCCCAGACTTTCTGTTCTCATGGTTAATACCACTGTATTACTATTTGTAGTTTACATAAATTTAGCAAACTAAACTGGTTTATGCACAGTTACAAATAGGACATCTGAGCATTCGGGAATGTGCCCACGAACATTCTGTCTCCACAGTTGCTTTATTGATATAACACGCTGTCTCTTCGAAGTGTATATGCTCCGTTGCGCCTCCACTCAATGAATCTCTCTGCAGGATGTCTCTCCCACTTTGTATGCCATCACGCACTGATCAGATTGTTAGATTGCCATGGAGACTCATCTTTGACAGTGTGTAGGAGGGAAGCATTAAGTGTCTGAGTGCCAAAAATCCCACCTACCCACCTCATCCTAAAGAGGACACTGTGGGAAACCAGGAGCTAAGACCTCAGGATAACTCCAAGGCTATCTTCTTCCTTCTTCCACACATCAGTTTCCTGTTGAGTGTCTCACTTGTAGTAGATTAATCAATCAGCTGACAAGATGTGAGCAGAAGCAGAGGAAGAAAAAAAAAAAAAAACATTGCCTTTTTGAAGACACAGGTAAATCAAACGAAGATTTATTCCAAATTAAAAGTGAGGGCTAATACCTCTTGTAAATATTGATATGGATTTAAAAAAGCTAAACAATAATAAAGAAGGCTGGTTCTGTTTTGGGGACAACTGTGGAACATCTGGAGATGATAATGCAAAGAAGGATTCTTCATAAAATCAAAAAATTTATGGTCATCCCTGAGCATCCTCTTCATGAGACTATCATACAACAACAGAGTGTCTTCAGTTGGAGGCTTCCTCAGTCTTGCTGCAATACAGACCGCTACAGGAGATCCTTCCTGCCCACAGCCATCATCATCTACAACAACTTCTTAAAGAATTAATTGTATGAGCTATACCAACACTTAATTTCCTTCAGGGATCAATAAACTATTTTTGGATTGAATCAAAAAATGATTTCAAAAACAACAAATACCGTCTACTACAGTATAAAAGCTAGTAGACACATAAAATGACATGATTTATTTTGAACATGCAAAAATTGTCTATGTATCATTAAAGTATTCACAAAAGTCTTACTTCATTCATATATGGAGGGAATTGTTTCAGTTAAAACATAAATTATCTTAAAAACTTTTCTATGCATCCTCTCTGTGCATTAAAAACCAAATAGTCTACAATAAAGTGCACAACTAGAGAGGCAAGTCTTCCTTTCCTCATTATGATCCTGCATTTTACTGATTTTGTCAGGTTGTGTAATTCAGACTCAAATGCAGGCGAGCAGGTTGGTGGTGAAGGTATTACTTTAATGTGGAAAAGGTGGCAGCCAGAACAACTTACAGTAACTGTGACCAGGGTGGCAGGATGACAGCGGACTGAGAAAGCTGGATGAAGACGTATGGAGTGACGACAAGGAACTGACAAGGAACGGCAGGGACACTGAGGTATTTAAGAGCTGGGAAACAATGGGAAGACTTATGAAGGAAAACAGGAAACAGCTGATGACAATTAACAGGCAACAAGAGGAGGCAGGGAGTGACACAGACAGGGAGAAGAGTGAACACAAACATGAGGAACAAAATCAGAGAGCACCTGGGGGGAAAGAGGGTGAGAAAACATAGTGGAAGGAAAAACTCAAACTCAAGGCCCAAATACCCATGGAAACTAACAGATTTACAAGATTATTATCTCAGGTGAGAACAATGTTATGCCATAAATGACAGTGTGTGAACTCTATTGAATGCTATAAGAAAGAATATTTGCAAGACTTGGAAAAACATTGGATGGGAATGAATAATCTGGTTCACAAAAAAATCTCAAGAAAATGTAACAGGTTCTTGCTGTCCCTGACTTGCGGCATTGAATCAGTGTAAAGCAAAAACAAACTGCAAATGTAGGTTGTGAAAAACTAAATTGTCCTTTACTGTTTCTATTTAGTCATGTGAAAAATATCATGCACCCTGCAATAGCATGTGTGTTGTTAATTCAGCAATCTTTTTGTGACGTAACTTAAAACAGCCCGATTCTTGCATGTTTTACAGAACACCCTGAGCATCCTCTTTATGATACTGTTATAAAATCCTACTGTCTTTAATTGGATGCTTCTTCAGAATTGTTGTAATAGAGACTGCTACAGGAGATCCTTCCTGCCCTCAGCCATCAGCATCTACAACACCTCTGAAGAAAATTACAACATTAAATTTCCATCTGGATATAAGTAATTTAGAATTTAATTGAATTGAATTAGGAGGGAAAAAAACTGGACATATACCCATCTTAATTCACAATTAAATGGCTAGATTTATCACATCAGGGTGAACATACTCAACATTTTGATGGAGGTTCGCCCCATTTAGACCTCAGATATTTTGTTTGGTGTGGTCCTGAAACCATGGTGAGCTTGGAAAAGCTGCATGAATCTTTTTAGAAAGACGATTGCAATACCTTGATTCTGGTAAAGGATAAAAAAATCTCAAATGAACTTGAAATTAGCCATACCACTAAATGAAAAACATTCTTCAAGTGGAGGACATTCAAGTCAACTGCCAATATGCTTCATATGAACTGTGAAGTATGGAAGTGTTGTGATTTGAGCTAATCTTGCTGCAACAGGGCCTGGGGAGCTCACCAACAGAGAATCCACCATGAATTTTACTGAGTCAGGGGTGCTCAAGGAAAATGTGAAATGAAAAATAAGAAAGCTGCAAAAGAACTGGACTCTGCTACATGACAATGAATTAAACATACTAATAAATACACTAAGGACTGATTGAGAATTATGACATAGACATGACTTATCTTATACCGTTGCAATGTTGTGGGCTGACATGAAATGGGTTGTACATGCAAGAAACCTATGAAACACATCCCAGCTGAAAGTGAAGAGTGGTGCAAACGTTTCTTCATGTCATGTTCCTCTGCTTGAAAATTGATTTTTGTTTATAGATTAAGCTTAATTAGTAAAACTACATTAATTTTTGTGGAATTAAATCACTTATTGGAATGAGAAAAAAACTAGATGAGGCATCAGTAGGTGAACATTTGCTAATAAAGAATTCTATTTTTAATAAGGTGTGCTAATTTATTCACAACTGTCAAGAAACACATTCATTTAAATTTAGTTCAGTTTATTTATATAGCATCGATTTACAACACATGTAATCTCAAGGCACTTTACCAGAAAAGTCATTTCAATTCAATCATCCATACATTCCAATTAATCATTCAGTTCATTAATCCAATCAATTTAAACATTTTCTATATAAGGAAACCCAGCAGAGTGCTTTAATTCACACATTAAGAGTAATATGAAAATCTAAACATACATAAAAAGATGAAAACTAACTTAAAACAAATACACAGGGGCGACTTGATGGGAATGAACTGATTCCTTTAAAAAACCTTGATAGAAGGAGCCAACAGTTTCTGCTAACCTCAGGTTTTCAGGAGGTTGGCTCCAGAGCTGAGGACCATAGAGACAAAATGATGCCTCTTCTTCTGGTACTGGGATCACTAAAGGTTTCTGATTAGGCTCTTCAGGGCTGATCCTCAACAAGTAACTCTGAAATGTATTAAGGTCCAAGACCAGTGAACTATAAAAAGAAAGACAATTTTCGAATATATCCTGTTGCAGTGCTATGTTTTAAAAATGTAATGTGTTCAATTCTCCGAGGTCAAAATTAAACAAAACAGACAGATTACTGACAAGGACTTTTACATTTTTTAAACTAAGCTTTAGGAAATGTTAGGACATTGAACCACAGATATGATGGATTCACTCATTAAATGTCAGGGACTCAGAACTAAACATGGAGAAGCAGCTTTAAGTTTTTATGCTCCCCTTATTTGGAACAGACTTCCTAACGAGTGTAGAGCTGCTGAAACTCTGAACTGCTTTAAATCGAGACTAAAAACCCATCTGTTTAGAATTGCCTTCGAGTAAATGATTGATGTCATATGTATGAAATGTGTTCATGCTGTCTTGCTTTATTGATCTTTCTCTTGCTTTATTGTGTTTCATGTGTTATTGTGCATCATGTGTAATCATCGTGTTTCATGCTAATTTGCTACTTTTACTTTTGATTTCCAATGTTATATTGCATATTTGTTTGTTTTGTTTTTAAATCACCAAATCATGTAAAGCACCTTGAACTACCTTGTTGTTGAAAGTGTGCTATACAAATAAAATTGCCTTGCCTTGCCATGACTGCTGCTGACCAAGATGTTGAAGGGACCATACCTGAAGATATGGCCTCTTTGCTCAAAGCCTCTCTGGGACTATGAAACAAAAACGCCTTGCCTTGCCTTGCCTTGCCTTGCCTTGCCTTGCCTTGCCTTGCCTTGCCTTGCCTTGCCTTGCCTTGCCTTGCCTTGCCTTGCCTTGCCTTGCCTTGCCTTGCCTTGCCTTGCCTTGCCTTGCCTTGCCTTGCCTTGCCTTGCCTTGCCTTGCCTTGCCTTGCCTTGCCTTGCCTTGCCTTGCCTTGCCGCATACGAGGACACAGAAATATAAAGTTGGATGTCATCAGTATATGTAAGATATGTTGTAATACGTCATAATCTAAGCTAGATGGCATATATTGGTATGGAATATAAATTAATGGTCCAAGATTGGAGACTTGTGGAACACCATGTGGGATCCTATTTTAGTTACATTTTTAAACACCAAATAACACAAAGAAGCTCCAGCCTGCTAAAGAACATCTGAGCCAACTTACAACAATTCAGGTAAAAGATAGTCAGTTACAGGTAGGAGTTTGTTATCAAATGCACTCTTAATTTCTCTTAATTTTTGCACTCAATTACTCAAATGCATTTCATGAAATGTTTAGCACAATCTATAGCAGCATACCATAAAGTACAAGAAGTTTTGGTAGACTGGTGCAATCAGGAGTATGTTAGCAAGGACAAAATACACAGGGTTTATCTTAGAAAAAACAGTTCTGTCCATCCATCAATTTGAGATAGGTTGTAATTTCATTCACAAGCAGATTTAAATCGGCAAGAAAGAGAAAAACATAAATCACACATGATTAAAAAAAACAGCTGCTAGTCTTTCTAAGAGCTGAGGCAACAGATAATTCTCCTTGTGGTCACTTTCTCATGACAAGGTAATAACAGTCCAGTCACAAAAAGATGAAACCGACAAGGCTTGTTTAGAAGGGTTGCTATTTACAACCTCTTCTATTCAAACATTACACGACAACACCACTTCACTACTTTTAAATACACCTCGGAATGTTTAGATTGGAACAATATCCTTTTGGAAAAGGAAAATAATTATTATAAATTTAATGTTGTTTGGAGAAAACCTCAGCATCAGCAACATCAGATGGAGAGAAGACAAACTGGCGTGGCTGCTGGTATTCTTGTACAAAAAACTGCAATGACAAAAATGTTTTCAGTAAGGAGCATTTGTTTTCTTACTTGGATGGTGCACCGAATGAGAGAGAAAATGGGTGAAAAATGTGTAAAAATTATCTTTGATTTTATGGTACATAATTTCACAAGACCTGAACACCAGGGCAACCTTAAATATTGTCCAGTTTTTCTCAAATTGCTGAATAATTATTTTAGAAAACTATATACAGGAAGAGACTGTGATGTGAAAAAGCCTGTTTCACTGTGACAAAGAAGTAAATATTTAAATCAAATCGACTCTCAGGATTAGGAACTCCAAACCTCCAAAGAATCTGTCACTATCAGTGTGACAATTAAAGGCATGGACCTCCATTTTGTTTCTGTTGAAGTCTGTTCAAAAGCTTTTGATTACTTTTAATGTCAGGCTGGCACTGCTGGCATTGCAGCACGGCAAAATGATTGCGGGTTGTCAGAGAAGCAGAAAAGCAGCTCCATGAAATGTTCTGTAATAGATGACACATGTCTTCAGTGAGTCCTTTCACTGGTGTGGGGGAAGAAAATGACACATCATACATCAGAGGTCACAGCAGGAGAGATTTCAGTGCACTAATGTTTGTACTTTTAGACTGGATGCAGCTTCTGTTTTAGGGGTTTATAACGGCGTTCAAGCATTTCCACCGGCAACCCATCTGTGATCAGTTGGATTATTAATCTACACACAAATGAAAGAAGATAGAATTGGCCAGATATTGAATTATTTATACACTTCTGGTCAGAAGCTTAGACACAAGTATCACAAGCGTTAATATGATAATATTTAGATTAAGGAGATTTAAAAGACGCATTATTTCGGGGGGTGATAATATACTATACAGTGCCATAGAAAAGGTTCAAAGACTGAGGTATCTGGTCACAATGAGAGTTAAGATTAGGCTGCACCAACTATCAAGCATGGTGATAGTAGCATTTTGAAGAGCCAGTAGTAGTAGTGCATTGTGCAATGTGAATGGAATGATGCAGAAGGAGGGCTTCCTCAACATTCTTCAACTTCACCTCAAGCTAACAGCTACATGGTTCAAACCCATATAGTTGTGTGTTCAAATAGGGCAGTGATGCCAATACACATCAAAATGGGTTTTCCAATACTTGACATAGGGTAACATTGAACTTCTGGAATGGACCCAACCTCAACCTTTTAAAAACGTTTGTACAAATCTTAAAAGTTGGTTCCTTGTCATCCAACCAACTAAAATCAGCGTTACCAATTTTGCCAGAAGCTGTCAAATATTCACCCAAAAATACGCAAGAAGATTTGTTGATTGCCACAAAACGTCTATTTTATTGATGGCAACGATGTAGAAAACATTTGTGTAGAAAAATTCTTTAGACTGACTACTATCCTATGTTACACTTATTAAAAAACTTATATTTATGCTGTTTTCACACACTGTTTTAAATGGTTACTTACTTTTAAAATTAATTTGTTTTATAAAAAGATGCACAAAAATTTCATTTTTTTCTGTATTAGTCAAGCACTTATATACTCAAACTTTCCTGTGGATATAATGGTTTCTCACTAAAGAAATCAAATCAACTTGACGTGCATCACTCTATCCCTTGATGGATTTATCCATGCATCCATTCATCATCTATACCGCTTATCCTTTGCAGAGTCACCCGGGGGCTGGTGCCTATCTCCAGCGGTCATCGAAAGACAGGGTACACCGTAGACATGTAGCCTGTCCATCGCAGGGCATCACTTTATGCATTATTTAACCAAGAATCTTTGGGTTCAAACATTCTTGGATACATTCACACAGAAAAAGCAACTGTCTGACAAATCAGTGGGTATCTTCTTTTGTAGGATTTGTGAAAAATCCTACAAAAAAAAGAAATCACAAAGATGGACCTATTATAACCTTATGTTGAGATTTTATAATTAATTAACAACTGGTTAACCCTAACCCTTTTCAATCCAAGGTGTTAAAGGAACGATCCCTGATTCTGCAACGTTTTTTTCAGTTTGAACTTTGAGCACCGCCCCCTAACTCCCTCACAGACTTTTCGTTTTGAGAAACCCTCTTACTCTCCCCTATGCTCTCCTCCCGCTCTCCTCACACGCATCTTATACTCGTGCACGAAGGAAACTTTAGTCCAGAGGCCTTTTTGAGTGTTTTGTTTGAATTAAATGTCTCCGTCTAAAGTAAATTATATATTTTTTAAATAAAAGTTCTTAGCACTTATTTACTAAATGATAATATTAGCATGTCAAGCCTACGGTAGCATTATAACACCACAAAAGATACATGGAATTACCGATGAAATGTTACTAAAGCAATGAACTGCTAACAAACCGTAAAATACAACAATTGAAATCAAATGGAATAACCGCCAGGTTCACGTCCAAATTTTGTCCAAGGCGGTTCCGCAGATCTCTCCACCGAGGATACGATGCATCTATATTCACACGGGGTTGATTTCTTCTTTGGTCATTTTTGTGTTTTAGTTCCCTCTTCTATTTCTCACTTTTTCGTCTTTTGGGCTGTTTCGCAGTGTATTCAGTTACAGCCAGAGCAGGTATTGCTACTTTCCCAGTTGATCCTCCTTCGGCATCCATGCTTTTCTGTTTATGAGCTGTACAACTGCTTGAGAAGGTCTATTTACAATAGCGCCGCCCCTCATTGTGCAAGTGGACAAAAACTAGCTTTACGCAGTGTCAAGTCAGCACTTAGTACGGCCTGAACTCAAACATATGCTGAATCAATGCGCCCAATTTTTCAATGAAATTACAGTTTTTAATACAAGTTGCTTGTTTTAATATGTATTTTATGAACTCTATAGAAAATAAATAAGGTATAGCCCCTTTAAATGATCTTCAACACTGATCCTTTACAGTTGCAATGCTAATTATTAGTTACATGGTTGGGCATCATAATCATTGTCATTATGCTTTGGAAAAGTAATTATATGGCATGTGGCAGCCAGCTGCATGACCCTCAAGCTTTGTACAAGCAGCTGGTGCTTTAACTACACTGCACTGACCATTTAGTCTGTTCTGTTGGACACAGTGTGTCTCCACCGGCAACATTACAGATGAAATATGGCAATTTTTGAGGTTCAATTGAACTGTTCAGCCCCAAAATAATTGCCTTGAATAATTGATATTTGTATGACAAACAAACTCTATTGTTCTGTTGTTGTACTCTGTGAACAATAATGTCATGTTCTGTCTACTTTATTGTCTTTTAGACATATATATACACACACACACACACACACACACACACGCACACACACACACACACACACACACACACACACACACACACACACACACACACACACACACACACACACACACACACACACACACACTACTCACAGACTTTTGGGAAAGGGAGGCAATTGTATTGGGGTGATAGACACACCTCATTTTGTGTTTTCCAAGTAATGGTCTCACTATGTACAGTGTGCCTTACATATTGGGGCCAACACCAAAAGATACTAAAGACAACACTTTTCAATGTGGCATCAATTTCAACATTCTGTGGGTTTATAAAGCTGGTATTGTCAGTAAGTCATTCCAACTTCATCCTTCATACAGCCACGAACACACAACGTCACTTAATGGACGAACATGGCGCGCCTTGGGGTCGGTGGCAGGCAGTCAGATGTTGCACGTGAACTTTGTGTGTCTCAAAGTGTCATCAGCAGACTTCCATCAAGACACAGAACTACTGGCAGAGTTCATGACAGACCCAGGAGTGGAGCCCCACGATTGTACAGACCGCAACGATGACCAGTACCTAAGGACCTATGGACTCAGACATCGTCAGGCAACTGCCACACAGCTGCAGGCCCGTTTACAAGATGTGAGGGGTACTAGGATTTCTAGACAAACCATTCGCAACCGACTGCACTGCTTTGGCTTGAATGCCAGACGACAGTTGCAGGTAACTCCACTGACACCAAGACACCGCCATGAACGTTGGCAGTGGGCACAATACCATGTGACCTGGACAATGCAGCTGTGCTCTACCGTTGTTCACTGACGAGTGTCTGGTCACTTTGCACAGCAATGACGGTCGTCAGCGTTGTTGGAGAAGGCGAGGTGAGCGATACGCCGAGGTCAACATGGTCCCTAGGGTTAGCTTTGGTGGAGGAGGTGTAACAGTCTGGGCAGGCATCACCAGTCAGCACAAAACTGATTTGGTTAGTGTATATGGCTCAGTCACTGCACGTTCTTACCTCAGAGACATCATAGAACCCATCGTCATCCCCCAATTCCGCCAGCATACCCCCAACTTTCTGTTCATGGATGATAATGCTCCACCACATCATGCCAGAATTGTCACAGCTCAACTTCAGGAAGTCGGAGTGCCTCATATGGTATGGCCAGCAAAGTCCCCTGACCTGAACCCCATAGAACATGTTTGGGACCAGCTGAAGCAGAGACTGGATGATTGTACCCCACCCCCACGTGACCTGGCAGAACTGCGTGTAGCACTTGTGGAAGAGTGGAACGCATTGCCTCAGGAGATCATGAGGCTAGTGAGGAGCATGAGACATCGCTGTCAAGCTGTCGTTGCGGCAAATGGTGGAAACACCCGCTACTGACATTGTCAATTTGTGTTATTTGGGGCTACCCCTGTTATTGTCTACATATTTGAGGTAATAAGTATTACACTATTGAAAATTGGGTTTCTTCTCAGTCATTATTAGTAATTAGTAAAGGATACTTTTACTTATTTCATTAAAATTCAGAACCAAATAGGAATAGCATATAATATCTCTAACTTATTGTGAGTAGTGTGTATGTGTATATATATATATATATATATATATATATATATATATATATATATATATATATATATATATATATATACACAAACACACATTGGGGCAAAAAAGTATCTGGCAGCCACCAATTGTGCAAGTTGCCCCACTTAAAAAGATGAGAGAGGTCTGTAGTTTTTTTAAATCATAGGTACACTTCAGCTGTGAGAGACAGAATTTAAAAAAAAAATTCAGGAAATCACATTGTATGACTTTTAAAGAGTTTATTTGTATATTGGTTCAGAAAATAAGAAGCCTGTTTAGCACCTACAAACAAGCAAGAATTCTGGCCCTCCCAGACCTGTTACTTCTTCTCTCTTCTATCCTCCAGTTGTAACCTGTATTAATGGCACATGTTTGAACTCGTTATAAGTGCTTTCAAGACATTGAAAAAACTTTTAGATTATTAATTATGAGCTGTAATTAATTAATCTAATTAATCTTGAGGTTTTTTCATTTAAATTCATTACATTATTGTGGCAGAACAAATATATCACAAAAAAGTTGCTTTATGAAGTCATTTACTGTTTTTAACAGACTTGAACAGATGCAGTCCCAGCCATTTACATTTCTCTGTTTTTTAAACAAGTCCCAGTGCTGACTGCAACTTCAGCTTCGAGCATCCGAGATTCGTTAGCATTCTGGAATTAGTGGGGTAAATATCTGCTCTGAGTGAGTCCAGCTGTATCTAGACTGGCGGGCTGCTTTGCACGGACTTGAGGCCTGCTGTGAGCACTTTTAGACGGAAAGCAGTCCCCGACACCACCGCTGCTCAGTGTGAGTAACAAGGATACGTGCTTCACCCAAAAGTCTCCGATAACCCCAGAAGGAGTCACTAGATTTGTCGCTAGTTGCTTTTTTGAAGAAGAATCACTAGAGGGCCTAAAAAACTCACTACATACAAGTTGGCAATACCTTCTCCAACTCACCGCTCACTCCCCTTGGAGAGGGGTCTCCACTAAAACAGAATCGTCAGCTCATGATAAGCAGGCCCAATGACAGCCAATTGATGTCCACTTCAGGGTTTGGTCAACCCCCTACTCAAGAACAAGAAACCCAAAGCATAAAAACTTATTTTATTTATAGGCCACTCGCATGCAGAAACAATAAAATTAAAGATTAAAAATTTGATTAACGAAATTAAAAAATATAGCGCACTAAATATGGCTGTTTTAATTAATCGCAATTGACGTGATAATTTACACCCCTACTCGTTATCTGTATAAAAGACACCTGTTCACACTTCAAACAGTCAGGCTCCAACCTCCACCATGGCCAAGACCAGAGAGCTTTCCAAGGACACCAGGTACAAGATTGTACATCTACACAAGACTGGGATGAGTCACTCTACAATAGGCAAGCAGCTTGGTGAGAAGAGAACGAATGTGGGAGCAATTATTAGAAAATTGAATAAATACAAGATCACTGACAGTCTCCCTCGTGCGGTACACATGATCTTGAGAATGGTGAGGAAACAGTCCAGAACTACACGGGGGGAAACTGGTCAATGACAGCTGAGAAAGAAAGCTGAGACCACAGTAACAAAGATTACTATTAGTAACACACTACGTCATCATGGATCAAAATCCTGTAGTCTCCCTGCTTTGGCCACCACATGTCCAGGCCCGTCTAAAGTTTGCCAGAGATCATCTGGATGATCCAAAATAGCATTGGGAGAATATCATGCTTCTTCTGATCGCTTATAACACCTGATCGCGTCTCCTTTTGCAGACTACTGAAGCAGTAGAGCAGGGAGTGACGTAGACCGATAATCCCTTATATATATATATATATATATATATATATATATATATATATATATATATATATATATATATATATTCTTTCTGGACAAAAGTAAATTTGTGTTTTAATGACCCTTCCATAATGATGTGCAAGTCAAGGTGCTTTGGAACCTGTTTGCTCTTTGACTGTATAGGTGCATTGCGTCAGAATATTATTTGTTTTTTACTAACATGAAAGTGTGAAAATATCTAATCAAATAATTACTTACTACCATCACAGGATAACAATGACACATGATAAATGCACGCACACAAGCCTAATATGCATGTTTTTCTGGACAGTGGGAGTAAGCTGTAATACCCAGAGAGAGCCCAGGTACGCACATGGAGAACATGCAAACTCCCTGAAAAAGGACATATTAGTTCTTTTTTTAAATTAAATTTAGTTTAGGTAGGAAAGCTAAAATTAGTAAACAATCTTAAATACAGTTATTCTGTTTTTATGTAAATTGACTAGAGTAATAAATTGTAAATAAGTGTAGAAATTAAATTACAAAATAACCAATAAATGGTCTGGAATAATGTACAAAAATATTCTTACAAAATAAAGTAAGATTAACAAATACCTTCAGAACTACTGAAATTCTTCTAACCATCATAAATTTTACTTTGGTTAAAAAGAACTAATGACATGAAGTAGTGTTAGTAAGTAGTGACATGTCTAATGTATATGTATTAAGTATTTATAAATTGAAGTATGTAATAGGCCTGAGCTTGTAAGTGCAGTTCCCCAAAGTTATTAGCATATATAAAGGCACCAGCAACGTCAATCTTTAGGGCCCCTGTGGATTTCTTACATTTTCAGCTTCCCTGAACTTCTGAGCAGGATATCATTATTCATCAGTGTCTTTTGAGTTAGCAAATGCTGTGATCATTGCTCATTTCACCCGTTTTTGTATACTGCACAGATATTCTCACCCCAATGATTTACTGTCAGAGGTATTGTCCATTCTGGTATGCTGTATACAATCTTGTATGTAAAGTCATAAAAAAATCTGAACACTCAACAGCCTGTGTACTTTACTAATCTGTTTTAATAACATATTGAAACATATTTGCATTAAATATAAGGTCTGGCATTACTGAAAAAATTCAAGTACAATAAATAAACAATAAAATAAAAATAAAAATCTTTAAAGATATTCTGTCAAACGTAACAAAAAATAATACAAAGATTGTGATGAAGAATAAATTAGGACACCCCCATTGAGCATTGCTCTTACATGTAATTTTAAAGACTAAATGTAGTTTAAAGTGATTTGTTTTAAGTCCTTTGTCAAATGCACATGAACTATAAAATTATTTTGCTTAAGATTTTGTGAAAATAATGGTTTCTTTCTGATAGCAAAAAAGGGGCATTACCTTGTAATTTCTGTTTTAACAGCAAACATATTCACAAATCTAAAGGTGTAAATAGCAAAGACAAAACATTTAAAAATTGTAAAAAGGAAAACTGTAGGTAGACTACAGCAAATGTCAAAAGCATTATAAAAATGAATATTAGTATGCCTTGAAAATACAAAATGGTGACTAAAAAAACAAAAAACAAGCAGAAACGGGTCAGACAGAACAAAATTCTGTCAGTTTCACGTTGTGCTGAAAGAAAGCGGCTCATGCAGCACCAGAAAAATCAAGGAGCAAAAATGTCTCAGTTGTCATGGAGACAAAAGTGTCTGAAGTGCTTTATTTATACAGTATTCATTGGTTGTGTGCTGTTATGATATGCTTGCCTTTTTGTTGGGGATTCAAATGTGAAGAAAAGAATCTGAAGCTAGCACAAATTGTTCTCGTTTAAGTACATTTAAATGCACAGTTTTCCCAATATGAATAATTAAATATACAAATATAATAGTAATGGGTGCTAGTGTTAATATCACTGCTGCAATATATAACACAGCAAACAACCAGTCTTCACTGCTTTTTTTTGCTAAACACAACTCTAAACCTTGCCACACCATCTTTATCCAGATGCTTTTCCTTTTATTTTCCTAATGCCGTTTTCATCACTCAAAGAGTTTTACACCTATTCGTTACAAAGCTTCTTACAATTTACTGACACTCTTATGAACACATCAGGTTTCTTGCTCTTAAATTGGAGATGTCTTAATGTCATCCACTGTGTTGGGCATTTAATGTCATATGGGGTTAAAAGTGGATTTAATTAGTTGGTGTTGAATGAAACTGAACTAGATGAGTTTACTGCAGTTCAAATCATCTTGTTCACACTTTTGTTGCAAACTAGCTCTTCTATAGATAAACGGAATGTAAGCTAAATTCTTTAGCTCGTTCAGGCCTTTTAACCATAGTGGTCCCTACAGCGAATATCAATCCAAAAGCCGTTTTTCTTGTATGTTCCTTGATACTTGCATGCAAGTTAGTTCAGTGGCCTGTTGAGTTACTCCATACATTGCCACCTACTGGAAAGCGAGTTAAAGTTCTCAAAAACTCTGAAGTCATGACCAGCAAGGAATGCTGAACATCTCTGTCATAGTTTGCATGATAGTTTTATGATATTGTAACAAATTCAGTTCATAACAGATGTCATCTCAAGACACTTTACAAGAAATGTAACTTCAATTCAATTGTACATGAATTCCAATCAGTTTAAAAGTTTTTGCTTGGGGAATCCCAGCAGATTGCATTGAGTCATTGACTTGCAGCATTCACTCCTCCTGAACCAACATCTAGCAACAGTAGACAGTTGCCTGCATTGTGTTATTGACTTTAAAGCAACCCCTCATACTGAGCAAGCATGAAGTGACAGTGGAGAGGAAAATAGTTACTATTAACAGGAAGAAACCTCCAGCAGAACCTGAGTACGAGCCTCCATCTCCCATGACCAACTGGGGGTTTGATTAGACAGAGCAGAGACAGCAAAAGAATGGCTGTAAGAGTACTTTCTATGTAAAAGAAAATAAAAAGTTGATAACAGGACATGGAGAGCGTTCAGTTACAGGGAGCATCATCCCTGTCGATGCCCCCCCTTCAACAAAGCATCCCAGCTGAATAAAACGCCAGACCAGGTGTAACTTCTCTGGAGAGAAAAACACTGAAAGAAAACAAAGTTAACAGTCGAAATAACAGCAAATAATGCAACTGGAAAGTAATAGAAGAAAAAAGTAGCAGAGTGAAGAAAAGTGGTCAGTCTGTCCTCCAACAGTCTAAGCCTATGGCAGCATAACTTCAGAGATAGCTCAGGATGACCTAAGCCACTCTAACTATAAGCTTTATCAAAAGGGAATTTTTAACCCTTGTCTTAAAGGTAGACAGGGTGTCTGCTTCACGGACTAAAACTGATGAGAAATATTGACAACTAAACTCTAATATAACTAATATCCATTAACTGTTAAAAATTTAAAGCACAGATTTTATTTTGTGAGAAAAACTGAAATAATTATATGTCCAATAAAAATGGACATCATGCTTCGGTGGTTACATTTTGCTGAAAGTTTCATATCTATCTATCTATCTATCTATCTATCTATCTATCTATCTATCTATCTATCTATCTATCTATCTATCTATCTATCTATCTATCTATCTATCTATCTATCTATCTATCTATCTATCTATATATACAGACTGAAGTAGGTGCATGAAAAGCTGCAGATTGGGACATTTGAGCTAATTACCAGGTAATGGTAAAATGATGCTGGTGACAGTGCCTATATGCATTTGTCAAGAAAGAAGGATTGAGATGTACTAGATGTAGTGGCAGTGGACTGACCCAACTGAGCTCAAAGACAACAGCAAAATATCAGATATTTGAACACTCCAATGTGTGGGAGTTTTGCTTTTGTGTTCCTTAATTGTACTGAAATATTTTTGCATGGATGTGCTTATCACTGAGTTCTTTGATGGCTCTTCTTTCTTTTTGGTTATGTGCTATGAACAATTTGTTTCTTTCATTATTTTGAACAGTACTGGAAATAGTCAAATTTGTGTTTCCACTCAATATATATTGTTATCAGGTTCACCCATGTTTTAAAGTCTAAAGTCACCGGAGGGGACATATGAAAATGTCAGAAAATTATGTTCTGCTTTCAAAAATAATCTTTAAGATCTAGAGCTGATTGAAAATGATAATATGAGAAGTTACGTAATTATAACTGATGCATGAAAGATTTACAGATATAGAAATGGAAGAGTATGATTTTATCCACAGTGGAGTGAGTCCTGTGGGAACATGGGCTGAAAGGCCCCTCAGTAATGAAGAAGCCATTACTTCAAGAAGAACATAAAAAAAACTAACTACAATTTGCAAATGCCACAACTTTTGACCAAAAATAAATTGTACCTAATAATGTATGCAAACCTTTGAATTTGAAGAAAGAAAACAGAGCCTTTGTCACATCGTTCTCTCATTAAGCAAACAGAAATAATTTTGGGAATTGTAACTGAACTAAAACAGAAAAAGTTTAGCCTGACTTAAAGCCATGACGTAAGACAATTTTCATAAAATGTATGTACATATCTTGTTTCGACTAACTTTTTACATTAATGGACAAAAGTACAAATAAATAAAAATGGTCTGAATTTTCACCCCATATTAAAGATCTGCTGTGACTATACCAGACCACTCAGGTCCTCTAATTCCAGTCTACTCATCATCCCTAGAATCAGAACCAAACATGGAGAAGCAGCTTTCAGTTTCTATGCTCCTCTAATATAGAACAAACTTCCAGAAAACTGCAAAGCTGCTGAAACACTGAGTTCTTCTAAATCAGAACTAAAAACGTATCTGTTTAGAGCTGCATTTGAGTATTGTTTTCATACATCTTGTTTTGTTTATGCTTCTTGCTGTTTCTACATTATATACTTTGTAATGCCTTGAGGTATCTATGTGTACTTCTTTTATTGCTGTTTTTACTTTATATGCTTTGTCTGTGTTTTAATGCTGTTTTTATTTTACCTCTAATCATGTTTAGCACCTTGAATCACCTTGTTGTTGAAAGTGTGCTATACAAATAAAATTGCCTTGCCTTGCCCATTAGCTCTGTGACTTTATAAGAATAATAATAATACATTTTATTTATAATGCACTTTATATTTCACTGAAATCTCAAAGTGCTACAGCAGAATTAAAATAATTTAAAAACTAAAACAATGGTGTATCATTCCTAAATATTTACTGTTCTAGTCAGTGCTTGGTACAATGTTCTGTTTAAGGGTAAACATTGTAATTGTGGACTGCATGCAAAGGATATGCAACGTAGGAGAAAGCAATTAAAGCTTCAAATAACCAACTGTAGCTGATGTATCAACAAAAAAACTGTGCATAGCTGCTAGTTGTTTTTTATTCAACTTTTATTTTATTTCTATTTCAAAATTTTACAAATAACCTGCAGACTTAATGATGATTAAAGGGGATATGGAGGCTGTTTTAGGTCTCTTCAGACCAAACAATATATGTTTGGTGTAGCAGTGACATGTGTAGTCTATAGCAGTGTTTCATTGAGTAAATTGACAAAGTTTCAAAACAGCAAGAGAATAGTGCCAATATTCAAGTGGAAAGTTGAAATGCTTGCCTGCTGTAAAGCTGAATTTTCCCAATGCTAACAACTAGCTTTGCTAGTTAGAAGGTGCAGAACAAACAATGAAAAAGGAGTTATATTTGTTGATCCTTCTTTCACCTTGCTGTTATTCTAGCAGATCAGATGACTGCCAGGTCAAACTAGCTGATAGCTTGGCAAATTATTTTTAGCATTGAGATGGTTCTAAAGGATCTGGCCATAGAAGGTGTTTAAAGCATTTTTAACTTTCCCCTTGACTTTTGATGTTCACCACACCAGTTAAGAAAGTCTTAATATTTTGATAACATTTGATCCCTCTGTGTAGCTGTTTTCAATGTTATAAGGTAAATCAATACATTTATTTTTTTTATCCACAGCTAAAGGCCTTCTGTTTAATGACAATTAATGTTCGGAAGGCTTAAGTTCTTCCCTAACTACTAAATGGCTGTAAAAAGTTGGAAATATTCCATATTCTAAGCTTGCCAGCCCAGACACTCACACACCAACACCATGTAAGTCAAAGAATTTTGTCCAGCCCTACAGAAAGAGCAAAAATGGCTTCTGAATGTCTTAGAGCTAGGACAAATGAGCAAGCGCTTGAATGTCACGATAGTGCGAATTTTGCTGGCTTGTCCTGTAACGCAGGGGTGCTCAAACGTTTTCCCTCAGAGGGCCAAAATGAAATTATATCAGTGGGCTGCGGGCCAGATGTAATACAATTTTACACAAATAGAAATACTAATAGTAAAGTATAGTAAAGTACTTGTATTTATTACACAGTTATATAACCTTCCTTTCTGTGTAAATAACATTAAACAAAATTTCAGTATTTGATTGCTTTAGCAGTGATATCAGTGGAAAAAAAAGCTTTCTCCCAGCATTTTTTAAAATGTATTTTGTCTGTGTGCCACTGACGATGCTGCTCAATATTGATAATAGTTGCTTAAGCTAGCAGCCAGGGTAGAGACCCAGGAACTTCAAGAAATTTGAGCCAATCTAATGTGGCAGCAAAGGCTCATGTGACATTTTATAAATTGATAAAATATGACTATTTGTGGTCCTATAAAGTGTACAAATGCAAATACATGCACAAATCTACATGCCCCTTTTAGTTGCTTGTATTTCAATATTAAAACTAATTTGTGGTATTTCAAATATAATGCAAACTCCATGAGTGATAACTACATCCTGTCCAATATATACTCATTGGGCCCATTTAATTTGGAAATGACAGCAATAGAAGAACAGTACATCTGTCTATACATTCATTAATTGTAATTGTCCTTTTTTTGCATCATTGTGGGGAATGGTATCCAGCTGGGTAACAGGTGGGAAATGTAATCAGGACAGGTTAGCAGTCCATGGAAGGGCAACATAGAAATATACAGGACAAACAACCAGGCACACACTCATACAATTAACTTTAGAGGCCAACTGACCCAAAAGTCATGTTTTTGGACTGTTGCAGGAAGCAGGATTACCTGGAGAGAATCATGCATGCACAGAGAGAACAAGCAAACTCCATGCAGAAAGACCCCAGGCCAGTGTAGGTACCAGATCTGCTTGGGAGCCTGCGCGTCATTCCATCCATCCATCCATTTTCTTCCGCTTATCTGGGATCGGGTCGCGAGGGCAGCAGCTTTAGCAAAGAGACACAGATTTCCTTCTCCCCAGCCACTTGGTCCAGCTCCTCGGGAGGAATCCCAAGGCGTTCCCAGGCCAGCCGAGAAACATAGTCCCTCCAGCGTGTCCTGGGCCTTCCCCTGGCCCTCCTCCCGGTGGGACATGCCCGAAACACCTCACCAGGGAGGCGTCCAGGAGGCATCCTGACCAGATGCCCGAGCCACCTCAACTGACTCCTCTCGACGTGTAGGAGCAGCGCCTCTACTCTGAGCCCCCTCCGGATGACTGAGCTTCTCACCCAATCTCTAAGGGAGAGCCCAGACACCAAACGGAGGAAACTCATTTCAGCCGCTTGTATCTGTGATCTCGTTCTTTCGGTCACCACCCAGAGTTCGTGACCATAGATAAGGGTAGGAATGTAGATCGACCGGTAAATCGAGAGATTCGCCTTTCTGCTCAGCTCTCTCTTCACCACGACAGACCGGTACTGCGCCCGCATAACTGCAGATGCCCCACCAGTCCGTCTATCAATCTTCCGCTCCATTTTTTTCCTCATTCGTGAACAAGAACCCCAGTTACTTAAACTCCTCCACTTGGGGAAGGACCCCATCCCCGACTTGTAGAAGGCACCCCACCCTTTTCCGGCTCAAGACCATGGCCTCGGATTTGGAGGTGGTGATTCTCATCCCAGCCGCTTCACACTCGACTGCGAACCGCTCCAGCGAAAGCTGTAGATCACGTTCCGATGAAGCTAACAAGACCACGTCATCTGCAAAACGCAGAGACACGATCCTGAGGCCACCAAAACGTATCCCCTCAACACTTTAGCTGCGCCTAGAAATCCTGTCCGTAAAAGTTATGAACAGGTTCGGTGACAAAGGGCAACCTTGGCGGAGTCCAACTCTCACTGGAAACAAGCCCGACTTACTGCCGGCAATGCGCAACAAACTCTGACACCGGTCGTACAGGGACCTAACAGCCCGTATCAAGGGGCCCGGTACCCCATACTCCTGGAGCACCCCCCACAGGGCTCCCCGAGAGACACGGTCGAATGCCTTCTCCGAGTCCACAAAACAAAAAGTTGGGCAAACTCCCACGCACCGTCCAGGACCCTGCTGAGGGTGTAGAGCTGGTCCAGTGTTCCACGGCCATGGATCCGAGGTTCGACTATCCGTCGGACCCTCCTCTCCAGAACCCCTGAATAGACCTTACCAGGGAGGCTCAGAAGTGTGATCCCCTTGTAGTTGGAACACACTCTGTGGTGCCCCTTTTTCACATTATGATGACATATTACATGATTGGCTGGACGTTAGCACATTGACGTAGTATCCTGTTTTTTTTTTTAAATGAACTTTATCGAACAAATAGCTAGTATACAACACATAAACAAATGAAGTATACAGAAGATTTCAACAGCCAGGGGTGTTATATAAATATTGTGCATGCAAAAAATTATGTATATGATTTGTTTTGAGAGCCTTTTTCTTGATAGTTCATTATATATTTTTATGCATAGTTAAACATTTATTATATTTTTTGGGTATTTAAAAATACAGAATAAAACATTTTGGTATCGTAAGGGAAATTACATCAAAATACGGTTAACAACCTGCTAAACTCTTTCCAAAGCCCATGTGTGAAAGAGCAGTACCAGAAAAGATGTGTGACATTTTCTTGATGATCCCCAAATGAGCTGTTATTAACATTTATGTTTCTTTTAAATTTCACCATATAGTGATTGGCAGGGTTAAAAATGGGGGCAAAATGTAATTTGTCCAAGTGGCGTTGCCATAGTGTGACATTATCGGCAAGCGCAGGGCCCTTGAGCAGATCTGGTACCTACACCGCGATACGAACCTGGGCCTTCTTGCTGTAAGGCAACAGTCCAACCAACTTTGCCACTGTGCAGCCTGGAAGAACAATCATTATGCCTATTTAGCTGAGTATCTGAAAAAAATTGATTATTATGTTAGATCCAGGGCATCCCCTTTTGGGGCAAATTAAACCCTTTGGGGGACCCCCTTGCATCAACAATAGTAGCTGTGGTGGAAATGTTTATTTTACAAGACAGACTTGTAAGAACGCATCTAAAATCAATGTTACATGTACAGCATGCAACTCTAAACTAAACAAAATAAAAGTGGTGTTTGCATGTGGATAGTACAGCTTAAAACAATGTTTGTAAGAGGTACTACCAACTGTAGCTACCTTGGACTCGCCATTTTGGAATCCTGACTTATCTGACTACGTTGATTGGAAAGTGGTTTACTCGGGCGTGATGTCAAACCCAGCTCCAACTTCCGAGGTAAATGGAACATATCATACTCCCAATAAAGTTTCAGAACTGAAGAAGCATTTTGGGTGAGAGGTGAAACATCTTCAAGATAATAAGAGAAGTCCAGTGCCTTTATTTTTTTTAACTCTCAAGTCTACCATGTCCTGAATGACTGAGAATCTACACCAACATAAACACATCAACAAGCAGAGTGTTCTTAGCTGCACTTTGCTATGAGTTATCTAAAAATCGGATACAGGTTATAACATATGCCTTATGCATAAATTGAAATAATTTTGTAATCCCTTCCGCAGCTCATCTTTTTTTGGGGGGGTCAATGTTTCTTACGTATAACTGTTGAACAAAAACAAATTTACCTAAGTTTGCATGCATTCTCAAAATCCATATTGGCCACTAAAGGCTTTTCTACATAAAGAAGGCCAACTGATTAAAGATGTCTGAACACAAACAGGAATTTGTATTATCTGTATGTCTGTTACATTTTTGGTTTCACTAATAATTAGTGAGTAAAGCTGTGCAGGCAAATACCAAAACAATGAGATAATTATAAAGTATAAATTCTTCATGTATTCTATTATTGTTCTGTTTAACTTGCAACCTAGTGGGTGAAACATATTTTATTTATTAGGAAAGCAGGTTTCTTCTTACTATAAACCCACAGCTTTATTTAACTTAGATCTCAGCCCCTCAAGTAACAAGTCTGAGCCTTTAAACACCAAAGAATAGCTGTAGAGTTTCAAATAGGGTCATTGCAAAATGGGGCCAATACTAAAATGGGCGATCTCAAAGTAGACCAAGGTTAAATGACACCCAAAAGTTCATTTTGTCCAAAGCTTGTAACTTTTGTGAGGTGAGGTTATGATCCGAAGCTACAGTCCGTCCTGTCCTAACCATCTGCTCAGCTCTGAAGGCCCGGGCTGCTGTCAGCACATTGTGCCCCGTCTGCCCTTCTATCTATGACAAACACACAGACTCCACACTCACACGAACACACTTAGTCTGCTCTGTTTTTTTCCACCACCTCCTCCTCCTCTTCTTCTCCTCTTGTCACTCCAGCTGGTGATTCTGGATGAGGGCTGTCAGATGCTTAGCTTCTTGATGTGCGGGCGAGGAGAGGAGATGGGGACAAATGGATGAATAAAAGATCACAGTCTAATTCTAACCCTCTTCCATTCTCTAAATAAAACAAAATATGTTTGACACTGATGTTTATGAAGTAATAAAAAGCAACAATGTTCTGGACTGTGAGAGAAGAAATGATTCAAGAAGTAGATGCATAAATGAAAAGCTTAGAAAATTATGAGTCAAGTCTGTCAAATATCCTTTTGAATGAGAAAAAACACTGCATATCCATTTAATAGCAGCAATCAGTGAGGCTGTTGGACTGCTTTTGGAATCTGATATTGGGTTAATGAGTAAAGCCCTTTCCTAGAATATGTCAATATGGGTGTGTTGCACACATCCCTCTGTTGTTTGCTTTTTTTCTGTTCAATCTAATTAACCTGATCTTATAGAGTGCTTAAAATTCCCAGGAAAAGCTTGCTCAACAGCATAGGCAAAAGTTTTCGATATATACTTAGGAGTTCATTTCAAACTGCTTACTTAAAACCTAAATTACACAAATCACCAGTAACATTATCAGCAACCACCTAATGTTGAGTGGGCTCCTCTTTTGCCAACTGCAATAGCTCTGCCTCGTCAAGATATGGACAAAAGTTATCTGAGATTGACCTGAAGTGTCCTAAATCTGTCAAATGGTCTTTGTAAAAATCTCAGTTTGGATGGAGAGCAGCTGTGAAAAGCAGTTTTCAAGTTTTACCAACTGAATTTAGTCGGGGACTTTGATTGGGCCATTCTAACACATTAATATGCTCTGATCTAAACCATCCCATTGAATCTCTGTCTCTATGTTTAGGGTGGTTGTGATGCCAGAAGCTGAACTTCAACCACAATCTCAAGTCTTTTGCAACCTCTTCCAAGATCACCCTGTGTTTAGCTTTATCCACAGTCCCATTAGGCGTTTCTCCACAATCGGAACTTCAGGGTAATTTAACCAGTTCTTTTTTGGACTAGGTAATCTGATGGTCAGCTCCTCTCAGGCGTTGTGTCTCCATACACAATCGGCCCTTTAAAGAATCAGGTAAAACGTCCGCATATCATGACCATTTTAGCAATGAGTAGCCTCACTGATAAGTCCCAAAAGGCGCCCAGAGCAGCAGAAATAATAAAAGATCGACATGGAAGAAGCAGGGCTTGTTGTTGCATTTCTGTTAGCTTTTGTTTTAAAGTTATTCAGCCTAACTCTAAGGTAACTCGGATGAAAGAGATCTAAGAGAATAAGAATAGAGACGGCTGGGATAAAGTGAAAGCACTAATAAATATAACAGGAAGGAGAGGAGGAAAACAAAACAGAAAAAAACACCAGTATAAACTTTAGATAGAACCTAAATCAGAGAACAATAGTCCCAATGTGAAAAGTAAAGCAAAGCTCAAAGAAAACAGTGAGATAAAGAAATAACTAATAGAAAATCAAAACAATACAATAAGAGTAGAATATTCTACAGAACACAGATAAGAAAGACTTATGTAGGACTAACTGGGATAAGACCTGTAAGTAAATAAGGAATGACCCAAAAACAAGAGAAACTTAAAATACAAACTCCCGAGGGAAAAACAGGAAAGGAGGAGAAAACGTAGTGGAAGGAAAAAACATAACACTAAGTAGAAGGAAACTCAGATCACAAACTCATAGCCTTTCTAACACATTTCCCTCTGAACCAACCAATCAGCGTGAATTAACCACATCTCCTGCTCAGCAACTCAATCGAGCAATTCCGAGTACATACCCTCATACTGATACTCTGTTGGGTCCTGAAATGCCCCCCGAAAACAGCCCTGTCGGCCCGGCCCACTGAAGTGGAGACACGCACATTCCGGAAAGTTCCAGTCAAATAACCTTGAAGTTTCCATAGTGGAAACGTGCCTATTAACTCTGATCAGCTTCCCTTTCCCTGCAGAAGAAAAACATAACCACAGCATGATGCTGCCATTACAATGTTTGAGTGTAGGGAGGAGGTGTTGTTAATAGGTGATGTTACGATATTAGTTTGCCACACCTAGCGTAGATACAATAGTTCAGTTTTGGTCTCATCTGACCAGGCATCTTCCACAATTTACCTGTATGCTCTGCATAGCTTGTGAAAAACTACAAACAGGGCTTTTTATAGCCTTACTTCAGCAATGACTTTTTTTCTCAACAGTCTTGTGTAAATGCCAGATACATTGGGTGTATAACAGATTCTCCTATCTGGGTTGCAGGCCTCTGCAGGTTTTTCTGAGTTAACATTGGCTTCTTGGCTGCTTTTCTGAATAATGCTCTCTTGCCTGAACTGCAGTCTTAGGTGGATGCTCATGTCTGGTCTGCAGTTGTGCCACACTCCACTCTTGGATTATAAAATAGTGCTCACTAAAAGATGTTGTCATCTTAGGAAATTGTTTTATCATCCAACCCTGGTTTAAAAATCTGCATAATTTCATCCGTGTTAATTGGTTTTTATGACGCTGTTTTGTCACTAATGTTCTCTAACAATCCTTTGAGGCCTTCACAGAACAGCTAGATTTATACTGAGACTAAATTACGCATAGGTGGATTTGTTTCACTTTTACAGTTGGCCCATCGCATAAAACTACAGTTTGTTGATGTAACATGACAGAAAACATTCAAGGGATGTAAACATTTGTGTAAGGTACTGCAGATCCTTCAGTAGACAAAATCTGATTCCAAAATACTTAGACGGCAAGTCTCTAACAGATGTCTGTTTTTATATTGAACAGAGGTGGAACATTTCTTTTTGAAAAGATGAGCAGTTAGGGGTGATTATGCTTGGGCTACTTGGTGTACTGAGCAACAGAGGCCTCATAAACTTTTATCTGTCCAGTCTTCCGTTATTCTTAAACCAATTCCTCACAGGTTCTGAGTCTGACAGGGTCCTCTGTGGTGGAAACACCACCTCTTCCTTCAACCTGTCCTCTGGATAAAAGGGAAAGTAATTGTGTGCTTTTGGGCACCCAGAGGTCCCCATCACTTCATCACGATCGTTAAAAGTGGAGCTCGCCGTTGTAATTAGTGGGGTTAATATCCCAGGCAGCATCTCTAAATTAAATCTGTAGCTCTATGGCGATGTGGCTGAGTGATGCACCTGTTCACAGTAATTACAGATGCAGCCTGGGAGCGCGCTTGTAATGAGTTGAAATAGTCAAGGTTGAATTGCTATAAAGCCACATCCCACTAATTTGGTAAAAATATGCTTGAGTCAAAATGGAAACTATGTTTTGTTTCCAAAGAATGAGGCTTATTCTAGTTTTTAACATTCTTTTAGAGTGGCCTGCCCTAAACTGCACTTTTTATAATGAGGAACTTCTTAAAATAAATTCTTCCTCTTTATTGTAGACGAAGTATAACAACTGTTGAATAATTAAGTACCATGATGTTCAGAAGCAATGTTAACTTTAATATTTTTTATCTGGGACCACAGCTGATAGTTTGTTTAATTGCTGAATAAATTTATATATTGTTAAAATTACCAGCTTTGTCTTAAGTACATGTAAGGAACATATTGACTAGTGTGTCTGGATAATTATCCACCAAGCAAGCAAACATTCATTTGTAAAGAAAGCTAAGAAATGAAAGAGTTGTAGAGAATGATTAAAATTAATTTGGAAGCATTTAGGGTCTGTGATACAGAAACAGGGATAGAAAAACGTAATGTTGCACAGACAACTTTATTGTATCATAAGAGGAAAAATAACAGCCCAGTTTTTTTGTTTGATCCACAGGAAACTTTTAAAAAATCAATAAACAGGATACATCATATATTATAGAATATATTTACACAATTTTACAGTTAGTTGTCAAAATAGTTACAAAAACACAAAACTAAAGGCAATTTGAGTTTGACAGACTCTTTTTTTAACCACAATTGTCCTTGCAAATAAATATTCTGGAAACCTGTTTATTTCCCTTTCCATGATGCCAAGATTAATTCAATGATTTGTGTTTGGTGTCAATTAATGGATTAGATGATGGAAGTTTGAAGTAAGGGGACATGTTTGAAATCTAACTATGCATTAATTAAAACGAGGCATTAGTAGTGCATGGGAATAACATAAATAACCACGACAGCCTGGAATCACCTACTTATGCTGGTCACACACTGTTGTGAAATGGCATCTCACCCTTCAAGCAGCACTTGCTGTGAGTCTGCCATAGTTGTTGTGTTGTTACTCTGACACAAACAGCCATGCCACAGCTGTTCAATGAGGTCGAGGTAAGGGCAGCAGTAAGCCCATTTCATTCATTCCACTCTGACAATAGCCTCTGATAAACCAGTCTGTAGAGGCAAGGGCTGACATCTTGGAGGATAAAGATTGGTTCCCACGAGTGGAGTTATGAGAACCCCACTGTTGTGACTTTTATCTCCATATCCCTCTTCATTTAGATTGCCACCATTCGCAAAGTCTTGTTTTTTTAGTGTGGTAGATGTTGCTCAACAGCATCATACTGCCTCCACCAAAAGTTGTTTGGTGGAGGCAGTGAAGATTTGGCAAGTTTTACCCACATCTCAAATGGCTGCTCAACTCACAAAGGCATTTTCTCTTACAGAAGTGGCGCCATTTTAAGGGAAAATAAACTTTTTTTCAATTCTATACGATTTATTGCCAAGAAGGTTTGCTACAATTGACAAAACACACACTTTGTTAAAGTTTTTGTGCTTGGTTTATTTTGTGCAACATAAATTGATAGACCAAATGGTTGTTGGTTTGCTAACTGCATTATGGAAGCCTTATTTCAGGAAATTACCCAAATCATGGGAAAAATGTTTTGCTAAGTAAATGCGTTTATGCCTAAAGCCAACTAAATACTGACAGAAAAGTAAAAAGATTAAAACATGTCCACATTTTCCTTACTTTGAACTTTGGCTGGGGAACAGCTCTGTATGCAACTCACCACAGAAATCCCCTTTTCATCGCTGCCGTTTTTAAAAATCTGATGTACTGTATGTCGTTTGAATTAGTTACCTAATAAACACATGATACACCAATGTTTTTTCTGTTCTGAGCTCACTAGTACACTATTCGCTGCCACAGTGAGCTGTAAGAGATCTTGCATTAGGGCTTAGTATTTTAAGGAACACAAGAAAGCTTTCCCTCCAACCCTGAATGTATCCTCCACTTTCAGTCTCCTCTGACAAATTTCTCCAACCCTTTGAGGCTGCCTGTCTGCGTAAGTATGTACTCAGGCAAGACGGCCTCCTGCACTAATTGAAGTCAATGACACAAGCTGCAGGGGTGCGTGAACAAACTGTGTCTCCATGGAAACATGCTGGTAAGTGTGTACATTGAGGAGGCTGCAGTACTATCCTGGAATGGTTACATGCTTAGCTTTAAACTCATTATTTATTATAGTCTGTTTAACTGCTCTGCATGTTTTACTTGCTTATATTTTATCAGTGTTTTACTAGTCTTATATTTATGTATTTTTTAATATCTTAACTTGCAATTTTAATCTTCCTTCCAGTGTTTCCTCTGCGGGAGCCCTCTGCTTCGGAGGGATGGTCGGCTATGGCTGCTCTCCAGGTAGCGCTTGGGTGGAGGTCGGTGTCTCGGGCTTGCCTCCTCGCCCTGTGTCAGTGCCTTGGCTGCTGATGTTAATGTGCTGCTGCCAGTGCAGATGGCCACTTTGATGGCGTGTCCTTACCATACCTGGCTCATCTGTACTCAGCCAGATGTCCTTATTAATGGGTTGGGGAGAGTTGGGTATAAATGTGATCATGCTTTTAAATCTGTGGCCGAGGGATGGGAATGCAGTTTATGTGGGGTCGTTTTTAATCTGTAAAGCATTTTGAGTTGCAATCTTTGTATGAAAAGCGTTTTAGAAATAAAGTTTGATTGACTGATGCAATCATTTGAAGCCCCACACCCATATGCAGAAAAGGAGATTATCATCACCAAGCAACCTCAGCTATTCTGATAGTCTTGATGCACAGCGCTGTAAAAACAGATTTCCCATTACATCTATTATTTTGGCTTTATGACGTATATATTCATAGGTTTACCTATGTAGATTTTTCTTTGTCTTCTTTGTCTCACATTTTCATGACAAGCAGGTTCAAATAATAATAATCAAACCTCTTATATTTTTAGTCAGTACATTTGAAGACAAAATGTACATATTCTCAGTTACTAAAATATTAAGAATAAAAAATCTTTATAGATATTTCTACTTTCCCCACTGTCACGGTGACACCCAGCAAGGAAAAACAAGTTTAAATCTAACAGGTTCAGTCTTTCAAAAACCTACCCAACACTGTGCCACTTGAGGCTGCCTAGTGTGAAATCATTTAATTTTCTAGCAATACAGCCTGAGGAAAAACCCCTAAGAGGGATGCGTACAGTAAGCAGTTTGATTACAGTGATTGGTGAAGCTGAAACGGCATCAAAATATATGCAGAAACATGTGGGGAGAAAAGCAAAGAATATCATTGAAAAAGCATTTTTCAGTGTTTATCATTTTTCCTTTAAAAGCCCCACACAAGGGCAGAGATTTCAGGGCCTCGGCAGGGCATTTATCCCAAAGAAAAAACAAACCAGCATTGGATTTTTCTATGCGAATTTAAATTTTTCCAAGTCAGACACATATTGGACACGTCGTCTCTGATCTTTTGAGATGTGTGCAGAGGTTGCTTTAACAGTGTTGCCATGGAAACAGCAGCCATCAAGACACTCTTCTAGCCTCTACCTCCAAATATAAGGAAGGCTGTAATGAACACCTCTGCCCTCCCAGCTTTCCCCTACTCTTCTGCTCCTTTACGTCTACATGTAATTTAAAGCATTAGGGGGTCTGTGGTTGAACCAATGTCCAAATGGAAAGAAGAAATAAACGTGGCTTTCAGGCAAGGACTTGTATAAATAACCATACATGCAAGATATTTATATTTATTTTCTTGAAACCCGCTCCTGGCTTTCTTCATGAACACGTTTCTGTTAATGATTGCTGTGCTGGATCCAGCCCTTCTGAAACTCTTACTCATTCATCATAACAGCTCAGCCAAGCCTGGTTGAGGTGCTGCATGGTAACAAATAAATAAATAATAAAAAGAGAGAAGCCAAACCCTTCTCATGACAAGCGAAGGGCAGACAAAAATAATACTTTTGCTGCTGATACCTGCAGAAAATTCTTACTCTCACCATAACAACTTATAGGAGAAAACAGGCAAAGTCTTACACTGAGCACAAATTTAGTATGTTTTGCTTTATTTAGAAAAGTAAATATTTAATCAAATATTTCTGCATCTATATCTCCAGCAGTCACGGGGTGAGAAGCGGGGTACACTCTGGACAGGTCACCAGTCCATCGCAAGGCTAGAACTATGTATGCATTTGCAATGTATCCTGTGTAAATTAAAGTACAAGCAAACAGTTGTAAAGTTTGCTTACACCTCTGGTCAGCTCTGAATGTAACCAAAATAACAAAGTTAAAAGAACTTGGGTCCAGCAGAGGAATCTACTGTGTTGTGAAAATGCCTGACATGTGATGAGGGTTTTTAATGGAGCGACTGCTTGGATAAAACTGAGTTTGACAGGAGAAAACTATCAGAGATAGGCCAAATGGACTTGCTATTACCTCTACATGGGGCTGAAAATCTGAGGAGACAAATTGCTCCACAAAGAAATGAACACGCACACCCAAACAAGGGAACAGATGGAGGCACACAGACAGGCAGACAAACACATTAACTAGCATGACTGTATGGATAATCTCCCATGCACACTTATGTGCACGAACTGCAGGTTTACATCAGCGCTGCACGTGCATAAAAAGGCTCACTCAGGTCCATCGTTATTCAGTTATGATAATACCACATCTGGCAGAAAAAGATTATGTTAAGGTGTCTGAGAGGACGGCTTTCACAGAGGAGGAGAGCCCTTGAGGCAGGGAGGACACCGGAAAGTATCAGATCTTACAGTGACTTGGAGATGTATGTGTACTATACATAATTCAGAACTTACAAAGAAAATTCTCAGATGAAATCTTTTTTTCTTTGGTTATTAGGCTACACACTTTAATTCTCAAAAACTGATCTATAAATACCAGGATTTAGGATCCTCAAAGTCTCATAAAACAAATAACATTTCTATAGCATATGACGATGCAAATAAATCTTTAATGTACAAACAACAAAATACACAACTCCTCAGCATTTATTGGTTATTCCTCAGAAACTGTATAATTTATGTCTCCCTAAATGCTTTTTATGGAACTGAGCTAAAAATTAGGCTAGCAACTCCATGACAATAATCTTGTTGTTCTGGAACCAAGATACTGCTTGCTTATGCTGATTTTGGTGTTGCTGACATGTTTAAATACCCATTCAAAGAAATCTCCTCTTCAGCACAAGGTGCCATCACCTTATTTTGGTATTTCTTGACAATGATGAGAAAGGATTCCTTCTGTGGTTCAAGAATCGTTTAATCCGGCTTGTTGATCAACAAGGAGACAGCACACACAAAGCATTATATAAACTGACCTGCCCACCCCAGGACTAAACATTCACTACATAGTATTTAGTAATCAAAGATTATCTTCTCATGTACATCCTATCCAGACCTGATGTTTGAGTCCACCAAGACTGCATCACACCACCCTAATAATAGCACGTAACACAGGCTCACTGGGATAGTTACCTGGAGGATAACTTGATGTTGCTCTGTTGTTCTGACTTCCGCGGCCCAAAGTTTGGACCCACGTCTCTAATGTCTGTCATGTTTGTTCAACAGGATCAGCAGCATACTGTTACTAATGCAAACAAGTTTGTCCTCCTGACCTAATTATTTCCATATTAAGCTCTAAGTATTTTGAAGTATTCAAATTGATACCTGATCCCTGGTGGGTGATAAATAGGGCCAATACCATAGTTAGAGACCATTTTAATATTAAGATGCCAGAGGCACCATGCTTCACAGCGTACCGTAACTTGAATTCAATGTTTGAGGGTGATCGGACAAAATGAAGAAGAATAAGGTGAGAGAACAAAGAAATCTGAGCAGCCTATAATTATCTACAAGTCTTTGTTTTCAATTATTCTATCAAATCTTTACCCAAAATATGCTGTTCTCAACTATGTCTGAAATGAACAATTTTACCCAGAGTTTAACAGAGTTTCTTCAAGTTGTGATTGGGATCCCACTTAGGGCCATAAATCAACAAGTGTGGGATCTTGAGACCCTCTTCAGAAATTAAAACAGTCATGTTTTTGATCTGTGGGATGTAGCCTGAGTGCTTGAAGAGAACCTTTGAATACACAGAAAGAACAAAGACTCCACGCAGAAAGATCCCTGGTCCGGATACACATGACCTTCTTCCTCCAGGGCAACAGTGCTTGTTGTCATAATACCTTTGTTCAATTGATATGCTGGTAATGTTTGTACTGATAGTTTTACACTTCTAAGCGTCCATTAATAATGCCAAACAGCAGAGGTCACTGTTATACTAATATTCTTTACATAAATGCTTCATAAATGTTTACTGGAAAGTATTTTGCTTCAGAAATACCTTGTTTTTTTTGTTTTTCTACATTCAGAGTTACATCTTGAAATCTTCAAATATTGGTTAAAAAGGAGAGCATGTAGCATATATGCGTCTGCATTAATGCATTTCTTATGTTCTTATGTGAACATTTCCACGTGTAGATGGTTCTGTGATCAGAATACATTTGTACGAGTCTATACCTACCATCATTACAACACAGTTCATGCACACACTCTTGCACACATTTGTTATCTAACTGGTTCATACATGTGCAAAGCGATGGTACAAATCAGATTCAGTGAAGACAGCAGCCAGGAGGAGAGAAAAGGAGGAGGGGGTGAGCGTTGGGGTCAGGGAGAGGTAGATGTGATATGATTTACAATTATATCATTAACCTTGAGAAACAGAAAGGCCTCTTTGACACAAACAGTCTTTCTGACAGAGTGTTACCTTCTGCATGCAGACCCAATTCTCAGACCCAAATCGCTCTTGAATGCTGAGAAAAATAAAGTGTCAAGCATGCATAAGCATGTTTAGTGATTCTTCCATCAACGCATTAACTGTGCCACATAGAACTTCACTCACATTAAAGAGAGAGAGAGAGAGAGAGAGAGATCAAGAGAGAGAAAACGCCTTTTGACGTGGAATTAAATGTGAAGAAATAAAACATTTCATGAAACATCAGGTCCATTTACATCTACGAAATTTGTGCATCACTTTATGAAGCACCCTTTTTCTATAGACAGTGTTTATTGTGATGAAGTAGATAACTTACTTAGTAAGCTACTTTTGATTACATCACAGAGCTCAATCAGTACCCCCAAGCGGTCAAATAATAATCAGAATTATTCAGAAAACAGGTTTTGGGCAACCGTGGATCAGGTGGTGGAGGTGATTGCCTGTTCAAACCCCCGCTCCGTCCGTCTCTGTCATTGTGTCCTTTGGCAAGACACTTCACCCGCCTTGCCTGCTGGTGGTGATCAGAGGGCCTGGTGTGGCCTGTGTGTACAGCAGCCTCGCTTCTGTCAGCGGGCCCCATGTGGCCACAATGTAGTTACCAACATCAGTAAGTGAATGTGTGTGTGTGTGTGAATGGGTGAATGCCTGAGTGTAACGCTCCACTGACTGAAAAAGCTCTATACAAATGCAGGCCCTTTACCATTTGAGTGCTCTTCTGTTGTGTAGCATAAGAAAGTATGACAGCCAAGACTTCTCCTGGTAAATTCCAGTTTCTGGATTTCTTTGAGATGTGATTGACTTGATTATTCAAATTTTCATGGGTTCAGGACCAGAACACGAAGAAGAAAATGTGTTGTAGGTTTTTTGATTGAAGTACCAGTTTGGAATTCAGCAGAAAATGAAGAAATTACAAGATATTCAAATTTATGATTTAAAGCATTTCAATAAAAATTGGTAAACTAAAAAGAAGTGCTTAGCAGAAGTTACAGTTTGTTGCATTTTTGGAGAAACTAGGAACTTTTTAGTTTTAGGGTTTTTAATTAATTATTTAAAAAAATATTTTTTTTTTGTATCTGACGTACCACTTGTCTGATTTAGCTCTCTGGCTGAAAATTCACATTACTTGAGATTCCTTCAAAGATTCGTAAAACTGCCTATTGTAATAGTTCAAACACCAAATATACCTTAATACGCATAATTGCAAACATTGGAAACCGTCTTCGCACTACCGCAGATGCTAACATTTACAATCTTCTTTATTTCCGCTCTTGGGGTCAGCGCCAAGGAAAATAAATGGCGCTTCTGGATTGGCTGCTTTGGAAACACCAGGCAACAGCGTGTCAAGCAGTAATGCACTTCGGTATTTCAGCTTTCCAAGCTACATTTCATTTAGAACATTGCTCTACGAAAAGATGCCTGAATAGGCAAATTTTCCTAACAGTTACAGTCCACAGAAAAATCCACGAATAGGTGGATGTCCGAATACTGAACCGCAAATAGGTGGGGGTGCACTATATACTATTTAGTATGTATGGCATCTCAAAGTATGTCTCATGCAATAAATATGTTCCATTTTTGCGCATTGTATAAAGATTTACGTGTTGAAAAGAATTGATACCCTTTTCAATAATGGTATTACAGAAAACAGATGCTTTTTGTAATTGCCTACAAGCTTTTTGCATATTTCCACTGTTTTTTTTTTACCATTCATCTTTTACGATAAGCACTTTGAGGTTGTCCTGCGATGGATTGGCGACCTGTTCAGGGAGTAACCGGCCTCTCGCCCAATGGCTGCTGGAGATAGGCACCACCTCCCCTGTGACCTTACAAGGATAAGTGGGAGGGAGGGATGGATGAATGGATGTATGGGCTTTGAGTTTGGGAAGCCTATTTGCCACAGATAAAAAGTTTGAAACCAAATGGTTAAACTAGAAGAATATTTTATATCTAAATTTGCCAAGAGTATAAATGACTTTCAGTCTAACTGTAAATAGCATGCACATTCAAAATGAACTATAAGCCCAAAATCTCAGAAAAATATCAGAAAAAAACCCCAAACTGTTCGTCATCTATTTTTGCACCTGCACAAATGTTCTATCACAGCATAAAATAGCTCAAAATGAAAATACAAATATTTACAAACATTTTTAGTTTGTAAGCAGAACAAACTTTTACAAACCTTGTATAATGCTTTCAAGGATAGAGTTTGATTCTTCAAAGATTAACATACTAGCACATTCAAAAACTCATTGAGGACATATTTAGCACACACTGAATTTTTATTCTATACTTCAAATTCATAAGTGTGCTTTTCTATTAATTGTTTTGTATCTTCTGTTTGTAGATGGCAATAGGAGCACATAAGCCCACAAAAGATCAGTGTTTGTCTCAAACAAAAATGATGATCAGATGAAAAGAATTTTCACACAAATCCTATTTATTAAATAAAATCCTTAAACATTTCAGTTATGTGTTTCATGTATATTATAATTTAATAAAACACTTAAACATTTGTAAGTAAAACGAGAAATGTAAAGCTCTCATGTCGGAAAAATCAGTAGAAGACATTGACAAAAACATAAATAAAACAGAAGAAAAAACATTCATCTACTGGCACAATAGCTGAAGGGATGCAGACCATTCAGCCCTTTTAAAAGTGCATTATGCAGCAGTCATTTTGTAACCTTTTTAAATAGAAATCCCCATTTAACATTAGTAAAATATAAGAAGTATTTGGGATATTTGGCAATACGTATTTGTCGGTTTAAAACATGATCTTTGCATATTTTTGTAAACATTCCATATTTTCAAAATATTAAATAGATTTCAATTTGGATTTCAATTTCAACTTACATGTACAGTGCTCAGCATAAATGAGTACACCCCCTTTAGAAAGTACGAATTCAATCAGTAGCTCAATGAACAAAAGAACAATTTCCAAACCTTTCACAAGGGTGAGTTTAATTGAACACTTATTTAACTCTATAACATGAAATTAAGATTAATAATCTAATTTGGATCACAAAATATTCAGTTTTACTCTAATTGGTTGAAGCAAAAATGAATACACCCCGCAACAAAACCTACTACATCTAGTATTTTGTATGAACACCGTGATTTTTAAGGACAGCACCAAGTCTTCTAGGCATGGAATGAACAAGTTGGCGACATATTGCAACACCTATCTTTTTCCATTCTTCAAAAATAACCTCTTTTAGAGGCTGGATGCCGGATGGAGAGTGATTCTCAACTTGTCGCTTCAGAATTCCCCACAGGTGTTGGATTGGGTTCAGATCAGGAGACATACCTGGCCATTCAATCACCTTCACCCTGTTCTTCTTCAGAAATGCAACAGTTGCTTAGATGTGTGTTTTGGATCATTGTCGTGTTGGAAAAGTGCACGACGACCAAGTGCACGGAGTGATGGCAGCATCTTCTCCATCAGTATAGAGCAGTACATTGTTGAGTTCATGATACCATCAATGAAATGCAGCTCCCCAACACCAGCAGCACTCATGCAGCCTCACATAAGGTCACTGCCACCACCATGTTTCACTGTAGGCACCATGCATTTTTCTTTGAAATCCTCACCATTATGATGCCATGCAGTTTTTAAACCATTAGTTCCAAAAACAGTGATCTTTGTCTCATCACTCCAGAGTATAGAGTGCCAGTAGTCTTCATCTTTTTCAGCATGGGCCCTAGCAAATTCTAGGCGTGCTTTTTTGTGCATGGGCATTAGGAGAGGCTTCCTTCGTGGATGATACCCATGCACGCCATTTTTCTGCAGTGTGCGTCGTATGGTGTCAGGGGAAACAGTCACTCCAGTTTGGCTTTCTACTGCTTTAGCTAACTGCAGTGAACTTGCATGGCAATTTTCTTCAACCCTTCTCATCAGAAGACGCTCCTGTCGATGTTAACTGTCTCTGTAAGATGGTTGCACTTCCATCTTTCTCAAATTTTTGGATCACTTTTGCTACAGTATTTTGACTGATATGTAAAACTTTGCTGATCTTCTTGTAGCCCTCACCTTTTTGTGTAAAGAAATTATTTCCTTTCTCAGATTTTGTGACATTTCTCTTCCATGGGGAGCCATTGCTGACAGCATGAAATGGGAAGGGCTTTTCTTTGTTAAGTAATGCCCTTTTATAGTCACCTGTCTGCTGGACACCTCCTAAATGAATTATTAGACTCACCTGTGGTTGAATGCCTGTTATTTAGAATTTTGTAGTCTTAAGTGTGGCTTTTTTCCTAAGACTATAATTGGGGTGTACTCATTTTTGCAACATAAGCTTGAATGAATTTGTCAGGAAAATCACTTTTTTTGTGTGTGCAAATTAACAAATCTTGTTTGCAATCAATGGGCCACATTTGTGGGAGTATTTTGTAGTGTAGTATCTCATAGAAAATGATGATTCTGAAAGGAAACTAAAGGTTTTCTGACAAATGTAGTTGGGTGTACTCATTTATGCCGAGCACTGTAGGTATATTTTCTGTTCATGACCAGTGTGTCAGCAACCTAAACAATAAATCTCCACCTGAAATGTCGGCCTTGGGCAAAATAGAATATAAAAGTAACATAGATCCCAACTTGCCTTATTTTGGGTTAAAACTAGTTTCACACAAGGTAGGTTAAAATATGGTCACACTTCATAATAGTAACTAACTTTAAAGTAAAACAATTTAAAAACAAATACATTTCTATAAGAAAAACCTTTATGTAAATAAAAACAAATGCTGAGGCATATTTCCTAGAGCATATATTTTTCTATGCATCCTTCTTAAAAGGTCTCTTGAGAAATAACACGGTTGCTGCATTTATAGTTAAGCAGTTGGGATGGTTGATTTCAGTGAAGTTCCAAGAAAAATACTAAATATATTTCAAACAAATTAACTTTCATATAACTACACTCACATTATGTGAATGCACATTTTGTGCTTGCTAGCAAGAATCAGGGATTATTTTGGTATGGATATAAAACCAAAATGTTTTGTCTTTTAGAAGATAGTTTCTGTTCTCCTCTACCTAAAAATCAACTCCTTGATATTTTTTTCAACTTGGAATCAGGTCCGGAAAAATATTTTTTTACTGTAGCTGTAAAATAAAGGGAAAATCTTATCTTCATCAGTTATAACATTAGTTTGTAGCAAGTTATTTGCTTTAAAGTTTTGTTTTACTATTTTGCAATCCCAACATTTTATGTACTACTCAACTTTCTTGTAAAGTATAAGTAATTATTTTGAATGGTGCTTCAGAAGGAAACTTGCATGCCATATCTATATTTTATCAGAACTGCATTTCCACAAACCCATCTTTACCAATTCATGAAGGTTGAAAGTCAACAGTTACAAAACAGGTAGATTAAATAGGGGTTTTGTTAGACTGGATGTTTCAGAGATCATCAAAAACCTAAAGCTTAACTCAAAGAGCCATTTAAAGACACTAAAAAAGTAAACTTTAACGAGGCTTTACAGTTTTTCAAATTACACAATTTAAGCAACAGACTTTTGTTTATCAGACACCATCTAATTCATTTAGGTAACAAATTCGACCTTCCTTTTTCAGTCATGTGAACTACTTCCCGTCTCATATAAAGATATGTTAAACCTTCTGCTACATATTCCTACTATTTTTACTGTAATAATGTCCATAAGGTTTTAAACAGGGTTTCTGCAGGTTTCACTGCATCATACCTTTTAGGATATTTTAAGGCAATTATTTAAATTTTAGACCTATGTGAATTACCAAACTTATCCATTAACTTACTCCAGCCTTCTTGAAAACGTGGGGCAAGTGAATATAACTTTATCCATTAAAGCTGGTATTTTTATCAGCTCTGGCCTGTGACTCCAGTCCTTTTTACATAGGTTCAACGCCTTTAAACACAGTACACTACAACATTCAGAACATTTATTGTTGAAGGTTTTAGGTAACTACTGTTTTCAAGTCAAACCTTGTTGAACATACATATTTGTATGAGAAGGGAGCAGATGGAGGATGATTACTAGGAACATTTTCCCTCCCCAAATATCTAGTAATTCACTTTTAGGAAGAATAAAAGGGTATTTGAGCAGTGTGTAGTTTTGTCAAAGTGTAAAAATGCCTTAACTTCACAGCCAGAATTACAACAAATGGAATTTGAATGTCTGAGTGTATTTCTCTAAGATAAAAATGTTTAAAAACAAAAACATTGATAAAAAAAGCAATGAAAAAAACAAATATCTAAATTTATGTTCAAAATAACAAAATAAGATTTATTATTGAAAATTGGGGTTAGTTTAAGGCTTTTTGAGACCCTGCAGAAACCCTGATAAAAATGTGATAGTAACAGACTGATTTCTTCCTATTTTGCACTTGTTTTCTTACTTACAATTTTTTTTTTACACAAAAAACACAACTACTGTGGCAAAATTGCAGTTATAAAACCCATCTGTCCCTTTGAAGAGAGCAATCTTTATTTACCACTGAACCTCTTCTGTGATACGAGTTAAATAAAAACCAACAAAACCTCACAACAAACCAAACTACAGTTTTACTCCTCCAAACTGCCTACAGAAATCATCATTGCTACATTTAAACCATCTTTAACAACACACTGTTAATAACGACAATGTTCTGCAAAGCAGCACTCTTTTGGTGAGTTGTTTGCAGCTTTTGTTCTTCAATGATAAGACCTCATCTGACGTTCAACACCTCGTGTGCAAAACTAAGAGACACTTTTTAAATGCCACAACCTTTCACAGAGGCCGGTCTGCAGCTGAAGAGTCAGAGCATTTTACCTTGAAACTATCCACGTGAACGTAAACATCTTGACACAAAGTCAGATCTGCACCTGTTCTCCTTTGTCCCATTCAGAGAAGGCCAGCTTAATCATAGACTGTGGGCTTGTCAAGACTCAGATGATAGAGCACTTTCTTTGAAATAAACCTAATTGACAAAAGGGATGGTTAGAGTGGGGAATGAACAGGAGGGAATGGATATATTGGCTAATGGACAATTCACTTCTTCATTATTTTGAACCCCATATTTTGACTGATGCGCTCCCATTTCATTCCTTTTCCTACAACCATTTCCAACTCAAAAAGAGATCTGGTCCCTCCATCACTATCATTTCCTTCCTCCACATATTAATCTTTTATAGGGATGTAACGATATCAAAATCTCACAGTACGATACGATTTCGTGATTGAACTCACGGTACGATATTTACTGCAATATTATGGAAAGGCTCAAGGTATTGTTAAATAGCTCACGATATTGTGTTTGTGATGTTAATAGAGAAAAAAACACTGATATTTATTCTACTTTTGCCAGTCACCAGGTAATTTACGGTTATATTTATGGATCATTACAAAATAAAACGCTGATCACTTAGTGCCTTTAAAGTGCACGTTGTAGTCAGAAACATCAATATACTGTTTAGTAATATTCGGTTGCATTACTGATTCTTGTTATGTGCAATGTTCAAGTTAAGAAACAACTAGAAAAACTGTAAACAATAGAGAATTCCCTTTAAGTGCAAAAAAAAATCAAGTTAAGTCAGGTATAAACGTGCTACGCAAATAAAAGCCGCCGGTTAAAACAAGTTTCCAGGAACATAACTTAAACTTAAGTAAAATAGTCAGGTAAAAAATCTTTTGAAAAACAATGATCTATCATTTAGCTTATGTTCAAGTTTTTAATCAACGAGATCAAAAGATCTGCATTGTAAGGGAGAAGAAGAGACCTCCTTAAAAATAGTCAGGCAAAAATCCTTCTGATAAACACTGACCTTTCTTTGTGAGAGAATCTGTAAACTTTTCAGGAACATGGGTCGTCAGATGACATCGCATGTTGCTTTTGCTTCCGTTGTTGTATTGCAGTTTAGTGTGGCAGTGCTTGCACATAGTCGATTGTTTGTCTGCCACCTTCTCTCCTTTAGTGTTTTTGTGACGCGGGGAAACCACAATTTTTCCATACATTTGATTTAAAAGCAGCAGGGGCTGGCACAATCTCAACTTCAGGGTTGTTTTCATCCTTCCTAGTATCCACGTGTGCTGAAGTTTGTTCTTCGCTCTTGGCCATGCTGGCTTGTTGTGTGGACAGTGTGCAACAGTGGTTGTTGTGACGACGCAGCGCAAAGGATCATGGTCTATGTAGTCAACAATGATTTGTTCCGCGGCAACGTGCTTATTCCGCTTGCTTTTTGACGGACACCTGCCCTTTTAATGTCATAACCCGACCACAACAATATCGAGACTCTTTTACCACCACGATAGCGCGATGTCGTCAATATTGTTACATCCCTAATCTTTTACACATGTACTTACATACAAGGCAATAAAAACATATTTGCTCCTATGCAAATTTCTTCTCTTTTTGCTTTTCTGTCACATTTGAATGTTAAGATCATGACACACATTTTTATCAGACAATATTAACCAGATTAAATACAAAATACAATTTTCAAATGATATCATTTACTAAGGGAAAAAGGGCAATCCAACCTATCCCTGATCTTATGTGAAAATGTAACCCTAACTCTTCATGATGAATCAATAATTAATTGGGATTAGGCACATTCATGAGTATAATTTCACTAGCCACACTGGAGCCGATTACGGTCATGTAGAATCAAGAAATCTCTTATATAGAACATGTCTGACAAAATGAAATCAGACAAAAGACTGATCTGAATGAACAAATTCAATAATAGATGAGAAAATAGTCATAGACATCTATCACTCTGGAAACAGTTACACCATTCAAAATGGTTTAGGACTCCAGTGAACCACAGTGAGTACCAGTCCAACCAAAATTACTCCATGAAAGTATCCACAAATCATCCAGGTGGTCACAAAATGACAGTAATAGTGGGACAGAGTGGGGCTGTTGTGCTTCCTCAGATCCTGGACAACTTGGCATGATTGATGGAACCATGAATTCTGCTGACTACCACAAAAGCAGGATGAAGAATGTCCTGCCATTAGCTTGTGTGTCACACACAAAATCCCTCAGATGTGGCTGAATTAAAAATATTGTGCAAAGAACAGGTCCTCCACAGTGACATAAAAAATTACTGGCATTTATTGCAAAAGCATGATGCCAGCTGCTGCAAAAAATGGCAAAACTAACTTCGATTTTTGGAGGCAATTAATTTTTTACATAAGGTCAGGCTAGTTTGGATAGCTTTATGTTTAAAAAGAAAATTATATAATTTGAAAACTGCATTTTATTTTCATTTTGATTGTCTTTATTTGATATTAAAAACTATTTAAAGATGTGAAGCATTAAAGTGTGTCAAAAAAGCAAAAACAGATAAAATGTGAATATTTTATACATCATAATTCTGGTCCTCTGCGTTGGTCAATGTTAAAATGTAAAATTTTCACCTTTCTTTCAAACATTAGGCAAAACGGAAGAAGGGAATCACATGAAACATCAAATGGTACAAAAGATTCATTAGACTGGTAGAAACTGACAAGAAGGTGGCTATGAACTGACACGGTTACTGCAAAACGTCCAGCTAGAGATGACACTATTTTAGACTGATAAAAGTCAGGAAGCAATGAACTAAATTTCAAAATCACAAAACAGTGAAGAGGTGAATTGACCAGCACACAAATAAGTCACTAAGAGTGAGGGACTAACCTGGAGAAAGAGTTGTCAAAGATGAGTGTGTATTCTCCTGGGTTTCTGACTTTTAGCTCCCCCTGTATCGTCTCTTTATGCGAATTACAGCGAGTCAACGGAATTAAAACCTATCAAAAAGAAATTTTATTAACACAGACGTTCAGATACTGTAGGTTTTAAAAGAATCAACATCAGAAGAAAGCTAAGGGCAATGCATATTAGAGTTAAAAATCATTATGAAAGTTGGAAACTGCATTTAATGAGTGTCCAGCTAATTTTGTCTTTTGCTGTGATGTTTGATTCTTATTGATGCCTGATATGCAGCAGGGTGAATGAATGTAAAACATAACAATGAAAGCAATATCTGGTTACTAACTTATTGCAGATGCACACTGAAATTACTGTTACTTAAAAGCATATGGTAATACAGTAAAGGACCAGAAGGGCTTGTCATTGTAATATAGATGACCATTTCCCTGAGGGACTTGGAAGACTGTAACACAGTCATTGCATCGCACAGCTGATATTTTGCTTTGTTTAAACCTGTTGTTAAACAACTGGTGATCTTTGCCATCTGGTGTCAGTGAAAACAGCTTTACATACTTTGACTGTTAGCAAACAGTTGCTGCAGCTATTCTGGAGCAACAAAATCATTCAGAGCCATATTTTGGTCTCCTTTTGAACTGCTGAGGGAAAACACTAGACTCTTCAGGAGCATATTTTTAAAATTATGTTAATACGCTACATGATTGCCGTGTGTGTCTGTACAAAAAGTGTGCTGACATAGAAACCTTATTGTAAAAGTTATGTTCGGACAGCAAAAAAAAAAAACAGCTTAACATTACAGTAATGCTTTAGAATGATACTGTTGTGAAATATTTATCTTTAAAATGTTCAGCATATATGAGTAGTTCAGCATGTTCAGACAGTCAGTCTTTGTTACAAAAGATGGTGGAAATTTACTGGATCTGGGAAAAACAAAAAAAACAAAAAATAAACAAAACAACAGGTCACAGAAACCCATCGCTGTTGTCTTACCTTGGCCTGCTCCAGCGGAGTCTCTGGGCTCTCCCTATGGACCACACTGAAAGAGATGCTCTTTGGTTCAGAGGTGAAGGTCCAGGACACAGTGGGCCCAGGAGAAGTCATTGTAATGGGGATGATGCTGTAACAGCTCGACTTGATGAAGAGCTCCCTAGAGCTCTCCCCAAATTTTGAGATGTCGTCCACTGTCAGGCAGACAGAGAGCCTAAAGGCACATAACAAGTAGTTTCCAATAAGTTACCATAGAAACCACTCTAAAACACATTTTTGATCTAAAAAAAGTAAAAAAAAAAAATCTGGACCATTTACTGCCATACAAAGTTGCAAAAAAGCAAAAAATAAATGACAACCAATAATAGGTAGAACAAACTTTCATTGCACTTACAGCTCCAAGTCCCCACCAGAATCTCACAACTAGAGACTCAATTGTTTGCCCTTTCCTCTTTGCAAAATAACTGTAGCTCTGCCAGAATGGATGGAGTCTGTGAACATCAGTTTTAAGTCATACCACAGACTCTCAATAAGATTTCTCCAACTCCCTACAACTATACTCCTGACCTATCTGCTGTGTTCCTTGGTTTTCAGAATTTTACTGTAACAATGTATCATTTCTATTCCAGTTCACAATTGTACACTACTTGGTGTATGTGTCACAAATGTCACTAAAATATATTAAAGTTTAGAGTTACTAATGTGACAAATTGTGAAAAAAAGAAAGTGATATGTATACGTTTGCAAGGCACTGTATGTGGTTTTCATACAGTATAAAGCTCAGTGGTTTTCAGTTCCTACATAGACATGCAGTCAGAACCTGAGTGCTATATATTGTAAGTGGGTACAATCTATCTGTACAATAAAATTGAAGCAGTGTTTTTCTATTAGAGCTGCAACATAAATTAAATTGCAGTCGCCTTCTCAATGTGAGAAATATTGTAATTGCAAAGGACTATTTCAATGCAGAATTTGGCAGAAAGTTCTGCATTCCATTATTATTTTAGCACTCTGAAAGATTTTCCCTGTCTTAAATGCTCATACTTAATTTATACAGGGGGCAAAAAAGTATTTGGCAGCCACCGATTGTGCAAGTTGTCCCACCTAAAAAAAATGAGAGAGGTCTATCATTTTCAACTTAGGTACACTTCAACTGTGAGAGACAGAATGTATAAAACAAAATCCAGGAAATCACACAATGTTGCTGGTTTTTTGGCCCATTCTTCCATGCAGATCTTCTATAAAGCTGAGACTTTTTGGGGCCGTCGCTGAGCAACACGGACTTTCAACTTCCTCCACAGAATACCTATTGGATTGAGGTCTGGAGACTGGCTAGGCCAATCCAGAACCTTGAAATGCTTTTTACCACATTTCATCTTCAATGATATGAAGGTGTTGACAGGTGTCTATTATTCAGATAAGTTCAAAAAGGTGCCATTAATACAGGTAACAAGTGGAGGATAGAAGAGCTTCTTAAAAAAGAAGTAACCGGTCTGTGAGGGCAAGAATTTTTGCTTGTTTGTAGGTGCTAAATACTTATTTTCTACACCATTATACAAATGAATTATTTAAAAATCATACAATATGATTTCCTGGATTTTTTTTTACATTCTTTCTCTCACAGTTGAAGTGTACCTATGATGAAAATTAGAGACCTCTCTCATCTTTTTTTTAGGTGGGACAACTTGCACAATCGGTGACTGCCAAATACTTCTTTGCCCCACTGTTGAGGTTAGTGGCTGCGATGCCAACGGCCACAAAAAGTGTTGGTGACCTTGAGATGGTAGAAAAACAGCTGTTCGTAAAACAGTAGTAGCAGCAAAATAATCACAGTTACACACTTTCCTGATATTGTGCAACACCTATTTCTATCAAGTGAACACACTTTTATTCTAGAACAGTGATTTACTGAAACTATTTGTCATTGCTTATAAAACCAATTAGATTTTAGTAGCTTAAAATAAAGGCAATGGGAGATTTAAAGTAAAATCCTACAGATTCCATTAACTTCACATTTTCAGGCTCAAGCAAATGGTGCAACAAAATGCTTAAAGAACTTTTTCAAGTACATGCCGTAACCTACAAATGGAAGGCTTTGGTTTGATAAGATGTTACAACCAATTCCATTTAAAGAAATTGTCTGCAAAGGTCACAAACTAGAAAAAAGCAGCACAAGTCAGATAATATTGTCTGGAGTCCAAAAGTAAATTTTAGCTTCAGTAGAAGGATTTAGCACATGGATCAGCAGCTCTTGGAAAAGGCAGATGGTTCTGACTCAGGGATATTAGGCTTTTGTTCGTTAACCACAAGCTAAACCTGCTGTAACCATGCAACAGAATTAAAACAAATATTCTCTATGTTCATGGAACACAGTTTAGATTTTCGATTCCCACTTCAGAGATTACGTTCAAATAAAGAATAACATTCTGCCATTTCCTCTTCGAAAGAAAAGCCACACCATGTGGAACGGTAAACATATTTTACTTCACTCTTGGTTTTCCAGGGTAACTTTCACTTCAAGTGAAACTTACGTTAGTTCCCCAGACTTCAAGAGACAGATCTCTGCATCCTGTAAGGCAGCACTGATGTCCTCAGCTTCTTCTGATGTAGAGGCTCCTGTAGTGGCACTGTTGTTTCTGAGCCAGAAAAAAAAAAAAAAAAAAAACCTTTGTAAACTCATCACACGTGAATGAATGAAACAGAAATATATCCATGTTCATCTATGCAGTTTTGTTTAGTTTTTTAGGTTGGCATGGGCTGGTCACATGTATAAAGGTTTCCAAGGTTTAAAGTTTACAATTTTAAAACTTTTTTCAGTTTTTCAGTCAAATTTGTCCTTTTAAGTAGATGCCAGAGAAAGTGCCGGAGCAAACAGATAAAATTTTCACCAGCTATATACAACATAATGACATTTTGTTGTGACTTAATGTTTTTTTTAAGAGGAAAATTATCAATGTTTTTAGGACAGCCTTGTAAAAAAAATCAAATCTCCATGCATCTTTTCTGGTAAAATAAAGTATAAATAAAATCTATACATTTCGTAATGGACAAACTGCGATTCTTTAGGAAGGCGTTCGAACAAGGTTTATTGAAAACAGCAATTAACTTTTATAGTACTGTATCATCTAATGGATCAAGCAACATGGGTCAACAAGAGCAGCAGTGTTGACAATGCATCTTCAGAACAACCATCATGAACTGTCTCAAGATAAAGTTGGGCTAAGATTGACAAATTCAATGTTAAAAATGTTCAAGCAGAGAATGCCTAAGATGTATGACCCAGTTAATGTTTTTTACTGTTAACTGTCACTGTTCATAATGTTATAGTTGATTGAAGTGTCCTTTACAACACAATTTAATCTGAATTTCATCTCAAATAGTTGAGTTAAAGGAGAGTGAGGTCCCAGGTACTATAAAAATAAAGATGTAAAATTCATTTTCCTTAAAGTTGGACTAAATATGCACTAGTGTTCATACGTCCTGTTGTCTGTGTGCATGTCATCATCATGTGTTTGTAAGATAATTACAGTTGTGCTTCCCCCTGCTGGTCGTGTCCAGGAGAGCAGGCCTTGTTAAAAGAGTCATTGTCATAAACTCCACTGACTTCCTCCTCTGTGATAATGTCAAAAACACCATCATCTGGCTTTTCACCTTCATTCTCTCCTGAAGAAAAATATTCATCATGTTTATTATTGGACTCATCATGCTTTTCATGGACTGTGCATTTCATCAAAATGGAAACCTGCTGAAACAACCTCTGACTGTGGGAATGTGTGAGATCATGTTTCACCTGTAACACCAGCTAAAGATCGTCCAGTCTGCAACAAGCGGCTAAATGGAGACGCAGGAGTGTTGTGAGTGATGTCGACCTGTGGGTGGCGCTCAACTACTGCGCTGTGCTGGTTGTAGCAGTCGATACAGCATCGCTCTCTGTTGCCGCCCTGCTGGGTGCTCACTGTGTTGCTGCAGCAATAGTAGCAGAAGGGACGCCCACACAGTCTGGAAATACAAATATTTTGATGGTATGATACAGTATGATAACAGCTGTGGTTGGTTTAAAATGTAGTTCTGTATGAAACACACAAATATGGCTGCATTACATGACACAGGTGGTAGTAGTGTATGTTCATGTGGAACTAAATATAGGTTTGTTCTATTATTTGGCATGATTAGCTTCAAAGATTAAGCATGAGCACTTTTTACTTCACAAATCTGTATACATAAAAGCTCTGCAAGACCACATTTACAAAATTTACCTTTTCTGTTTTTATAAAAAAAAACAAAAAAGAAAAAACAGAACAAACGTGACTTACAAGCATGCTTTGTTAACAGACTGCTATTTCAAAATAATCTGTAAACCTGCTATTTTGGAACATTTTGTTTTTACCAAATATTTTTAGGTTCTTGGGGTCACCTCCTGCAGCAAGAAAACTACATACCCTTCAATGCCTCTGACCAGCCTTTTAGAATACATGAGAAAGATTACATTTATAAGAGAAGTGAAATACAGAAATAAAACAATAGTGGATTTCTGCAGAGCTCGTTTGACGTCTGTTTGTGTTCATCTTATTGTATTTTGGTTATTGCGGCAGGAGGTGAAAATTCAAGAGTCAAGTTCTCTTGCAAAACAAACCGAAGTGTTGCAAGCTGTGAAAATGGTGGATTGTCTACTTGAAACAACCTTGGTTAAAAATTAATATCACTTGTCATGTGAGTAACAGCATCTTGCAAAAGTATTCACACCCTCAGACCCTTTTTCACTTACTTGGTGTATAACAAAAGGGTCAAGGGACATTACTGGGATTTTATGTGACAGACCAATACAAAGTAGTCCATAATTGTGAGGTAGAAGAAAAATAACCCAAAGCAGAAAACTAGGAAATTGGAGAGAAAATTGTGCTCTACACACATATAGGATTCGTATGTAACCTGGAAAAATAGTCTACTGCTGTATAAAAAGCTCTTTCCACAAGCTAGAACAGCATATCTTTCATCATTAATAGAGGCGAATAAGAACAATCCAGGTTTCTTTTTAGTACAGTCACCAAACCTACACAGAGTCATAGCTCTGTTGAGCCAACTATTCCCCCAGCTTAGTAGTGATGACTCTATGTGATCCTTCATAAATAAAATAAATTCTATTAAAGTAAAATCCTTGGCATCCTCCCAAACATGTATACGTCTCTTTCAGTAAGTGAGGCAGCATCGGAGAGAACTGTATAACCTCATTTGTGCTTTGATTGTTTTGATACATTCGAGCTTTCGGAATTATCAAAAATATTAGTCTAAACCATCAACTTGTATGTTGGACCCAATCCCAACCAAATTATTAAAGGAAGTGTTCCCTTTGGTTACTGACTCCATTTTAGATATGATGAATCTATCCTTAAATAAGTAGTCAATGGCTAGGTACCACAGGAATTAAAGGTTGTTGTAATTAAACCTTTACTTAAGAAACTTCCCTCGATCAAGATGACTTAGTTAATTAGACCTATATCTAACATTCCTTTCTTATCTAAATTCCTTGAGAAAATAGTTGCTAATCAAGTATGTGAGTATCTAAACAGTAACGACCCATTTGAAGAATTTCAGTCAGATTTTAGAGCTCATCATAGCACTGAAACAGCACTGGTGAAGGTTACTAATGATATTCTCACGGCCTCAGATAATAGACTGGTGTCTGTTCTGGTCTTGTTAGATCTCAGTCCTGCTTTTGACACAGTTGATAACAATATTCTCTTAGAAAGGCTTCAACATGTTTCAAGGATCAAAGGAACAGCACTAGGCTGGTTTAAATCATGTTTCTCTGACAGATTCCAGTTTGTTCATGTAAATGATACATCTTCACACTCAAGGGTTATTTGTGGAGTTCCACAGGGTTTTGTGCTTGGACCATTTCTTTTTACTATATAAATGCTTCCAATTGGTAAAAATCATTAGACAGCATGGGATAAATTTCAACACTTATGCCGATGATACACAACTATATTTATCCATAAATCCTCATGAATCCAGTTGTTGTGGTAAATGATGCATGTCTGAGGTGGTCTCATCAAAAATGCTACGTGCAGGAATTTGTGTGTTTATTCAGAGAAGGAAGGCCTTGAGTCGTGGCCCAGCTGAATTATAGCCTTGGCTAAGAGGACGTGTTCCCTATGAGGAATGTGGAGTTGATAAGTTGTTATGGAGAGGAAACATCTGGACACTGATTTTTATACCTAGTTCGTGCATCAATATGACTAATAAACTGGCAGAGGCTATATTCCGGAACCGAAGCTGTGTTGACTGTTTTGTTTAACTCGACTCAATATCTTGCATGTCAACCTGGACCAACACAGTCAGTTAGGTAGATTACAGGTATGTCTCGAAGACATTAAAAACTGGATGACGCAAAACTTTTCCCCCCTTAAAATTCTGCAGTTTTTGGACCAGAAGCTCTAAAAAAGAAACTGCTTAGTCAATCACTTAATCTGGATGGTATTAAATCGGCATTATTTTTTACCAAGACAATACATTCAATTCAATTTCAATTCAGTTTATTTATATAGCGTCGATTCACAACAGATGTCATCTCAAGGCACTTTACAAGAAAAGTCATTTCAATACAATCATACAAACATTCCAATTAGCTTAAAGTTTCATTCAAATCCCAATATTAAACAGGTTTCTAGGATTTCCTTCTTTCACCTCAGGAATATTGCTAAAATTAAACACATCCTTTTCAGGAGTGATGCTGAGAAACTAGTCCATGCATTTGTCACCTCAAGGCTGGACTACTGTAACTCTTTAGTATGAGGAAGTCCACAAAATGTAATTAAAAGCCTTCAGTTGATCCAAAATGTGGCAGACAATCTGTCTACTTTTAAGGCCAGGCTTAAAACGTTCCTTTTTGACAAAGCCTATAGTTAGAGTGGCTTAGGTAATCCTGAGCTATCTCTGTAGTTGTTGCTATAGACTTAGACTCTTTGAGGACAGACTGACCACTTTTCTTCACTCTGGTACTTTTCTCTTCTACTACTCTCGAGTTGCATTATTTGCTGTTATTTCAACTGTTAACTTTGTTTTTTCTCAGTGTTTTTCTCTTCATAGAAGCTACGCCTGGTCTGGTGTCCTGCTTAGCTACAATGCCCTGTTGGACGGTTGGCATCCCAGAAACTGAACATCCCTCTTGTCCTGTTATCAACTTTGTACTTTCTTTAATATTTTAAAAAGTACTCTTACATCAGTTATTTTGTTCTTTCTGTGTCTCTGCTCTGTCTTCTCAAACCCCCAGACGGTCGTGGCAGATGGCCGCTCGTACTGAGTCTGGTTCTATTGGAGGTTTCTTCCTGTTAAACGGGTTTTTCCTTTCCACTGTCACTACATGCTTGCTCAGTATGAGGGATTGCTAGGGATTGCTGTGGTTGCTGTGCGCAACTGCCAGTTAATGACTCGATGCAATTTGCTGGGATTCCTTACATTGACAACTAGTTAAACCTTTAAACTGATTGGAATGTTTGTATTGAAATTACTTTCTTGTAAAGTGCCTTGAGATGACATCTGTTGTGAAGCGGCGCTATATAAATAAACTGAATTGAACTGAATTAACCCGACCAAGAAAACAAAAATGGTTTTTGTTTTACAAAAGAAATCTTGAAAAGTGCGAAAAGCATTTTATTTCAACCTTCAAGGCAATACTGTCGAATCATTGGCTGAAATGACATCAGCAAATCTGCTACTCAAGCTCATCTCAGACCGGATGGAGCCTATCTGTGACCAACATTTATTAAGCCACAGTTTCTCAACTGGATTTAAGTCTGAATTTTAACTGGGTCATTCCAATACATGCTGGTTCACATCAAATATTTTGATATTTTGATGTAAACCATTATATTGTAGTTCTGCATGTATGGTCATGGTTTTCATCATGAGAGAATGTGAACAACTACCCCAGACCTAAGTCAGTCAGATTATCCCAAATGAACAGTATTTCTTCAGCTATGCCAAAGTTACCATGGTTGTTTTGGCCAGTATCGGTACTCCTCTCCTTTCCTAACTTGGCAGCTGAGGTTGAATCCCATCTTTTGGAAGATCTGTAGTTGTGCCTTTTTCTTTCGATTTTTGAATATTGGATTGAACAGTGCTCTGTGAAATGTTCAACACCTATAATATTACCTATAATAGTATATAACTAAGACCAGGATGCGGGAGCATATTACACCAGTCTTAAATTAATTGCATTGGCCTCCGGTATGTTTTAGGATCGATTTTAAGGTTCCTTTAATAGTTTTTAGGTGTCTTTATGGTCTTGGGCCTTCTTATCTGTCAGAACTGCTTTTACCATAGGAACCTTTGAGGTCTGTGCGCTCCTCTGGCAGCCGTCTCCTTCTCATCCCTAAAGTCAGGACACACTCACGGCAAGGTGTCTTTCCAGCACTATGGCCCTAACCTCTGGAACAGGCTGCTGAAGGACCTCAGGGCCGCAGAGAACGTTCATGTTTTTAAGAGCAGGCTCAAGACTCACCTTTTTAGCCTAGCTTGTAACTGATTATTATTTGTTATAGTCTTTTTAATTGCTCTGCATGTTTTACTTGCTTATATGTTATCAGTGCATTACTACCTATTCTTATCATAAATATCCACTGCTTATTTTTATATTTTAACCTGTTATTTTAATCTTTCTTCCAGTGTTTCCTCTGCGGGAGCCTTCTGCCTCGGGAGCGGTGGTCGGCTGTGGCTGCCTGGGTGCTCTAGGTGGAGGCGAGGTGTCAGTGCCTTGGCTGCTGCTGTTGGTGCTGCCGGTGCAGATGGGTCTTTTGATGGCTCATCTATACTCGGCCCAATGTCTTTTTATTGTTGCTAATGAGTGCGTGTGCGCTTGGGGTTGTGTTGGGGGAGGGGGGTATAATTGTGATCATGCTTTTAAATCTGTTGGGGAGGAATGGGAATGTGGTTTATGTGGGGTAATTTTTAATCTGTAAACCACTTTGAGTTGCAATGTTTGTATGAAAAGTGCTTTATAAATAAAGTTTGATTTGAATATTGTTTTATAAAGTAAACCTTGCTCTGACTTCACAAATGCACACTATATTGTGGTGATCCATCACAAAAAACAATAAAATTAATTGGGTATGAATGCTTTGAAATAACATAATAGGATGTTAAATCTAATTGTCAAAGATGATGGTAATTTTTGCTTAATTCTCGGATGTACAGCTCACCTGCAGTTGTATTTTCGCAGCCACCAGCTGAACTGAGTGTGACAACCCAAACAGTAGTTGACGTCCCTCCCCGTCTCCTCGTCACGGAGCTTCTGCTCAAACTCCAGGGCATCTGACTTCTGCCAAAGCGCATCTTTTTCTCTGCAAAAAACGTAATCTGCTGCATTTATAATGCTCATTGAAGTTATTACGAGTCTCCTAATTGACACATAAGTCACATGAACACAAATCAAAAAGAACACAAGAAAAACAATGGCAAATAAAGAAAATGTCACTGATTAATAACAATTAGACTGAATGATTTATTATACCTGATAAGCTCTACAAGTCTTTCCTCTAAATTGATTTTGGTACGATAAAGATCATCGAGTTCAGCGGCTGTCTTTAAATCAAAGCTCTGTTTGTCCTGTTTGACCCGCCGTAGATTTTCAGCCATCTCCTGACAGGCTCGCTGAGCTGCAGCCAGGCCCTCCTCAGACCTGAAACCAGCACGCATACAGGTCGAAAAAAATCATACAAAGCTCCGAATTAGAAATGTACATAATTAGACAAGTTTAATTGAGGGAGCTTTGATGTGGCTTAGAACGTGTGATGGGGAATACTGTATCTCACCTTGATAAATTTTCTTTCAGATGTATCATCTCATCTTCTTTCTGCAGGATGAGATTTTCCGACTCAGCCATCTGGATGTTTTTCTCCCCAATCTGTTGGCAATATCTGTGATTCTCCGCCTGCGTTCAGAACAGCAAAGCAAGGCAGAAAGTCTGTGCTTTATGAGTTATGCTTGGAACCATGAGTTAATGGTTACTCCAACTGCCAATTTACACAAAGCAACTGGAATTTGTGTTTTTATTTATACATGTCAGGTGTTATATTTAAACAGGCACTAAACCACACTGCAAGTAACTTTGTTATGGCATTATTTTTCTAAAGTTTGTGGTGTTAAACAGGTAGTAAATCTATTTCCCTCCTGTAAACTTTACTTTTGTAGAATAATTCTTAAGGTTTGAACCATTCAGAAATTGAATCTTAAATATACTTTTAATCAAAAAAATATACAAATCTCTATAAAGTAATCCACTTCTAATTAACTTATGACACTTTCAAATATTCTTTAAGATAGAGTTTGTGCTTTAAAGGAGTCATGACCTGTAATTTTCACTTTTCCATGAGAAAAAATTTATGTTATGATTGCCTAACGATTGTACACTGGCCGGGAAGCCGATATTTAAAAGTGAAGCGTTTGTTTACCCCTGGGTTCGTCAACCAGCCCACGTGCACTCAAATATGTGGTTTTAATTTCTGGCCGACTTGACGTCAAATCGGCGCAGGATGTACTATATATTGACATGGCAGACCTATGCTGCATGGAAATATTTTTTCTATTTTTTTACGCCGGAATCGTTTACGAATTTGGGAGAATATCAGGCAAAGTTGGCATCGAAGCTCCGTTTGGAAAAAGGGGGCATTCCAACAATGAGAGACTTCCCTGCAATTGAAACGGTAAGGCTGTGTTTTTATTGCTCTACTGTGTGTAACAAACAGCAGCTAACTGCTAATGTGGCTATTGTATGCTAGCGGGAGTAGTAGATATGGGCTAGATATGCTGAAGCGTTACCTGCAGCGTCAACCCCCCTCCTTCCTGCCACCAATCAGCGCGCCCCTCATTTGTGTTATTACAATGACCGTCCACGACAGCCAAAATATCGCATCAGATCTCGCGAGACAATAATGCCTTGAGAAATAAGGGTCAGAGGAGCGCTGTGTTCATTTTTTTTACTTTTTTCCAATTTTTCTTTTTTAGAAGGGCCTGAAAGACTATAATAGAGCGTGGGTATCCAAGGTAATACTAGGTTATGACTCCTTTAAGATGGCTTGAATGTGTATAAAGATGGATTTATAAATTGCCTTGGAAAGTCAACTTTTCAAGCACAGGGAGCATCAACTGACCTCCACCTGTTTAAGTTTGTTCTCCAGATTGACTGCTTTCTTCTGCTCTGTAACCAGCTGTAACTTCACATCTTCCAACTCCTCATTCACCTTCTGGAGGAGAATAAAAAAAATCGTGAATTAATGTTTTCAAAATTATAGTATGTTAAACATTATTTTATTATTATTTGAAAGGACAGCATAACAAAGAACAATTTCCATTCAATAAAAGTAATATAAAATAAAACATGGCCCAGTCTTGCATGCATCTGTTGATTTAACTACAATCAAAAATAAGCTAAGAGGTGTACCACAATTGTTATCAACTCTTTAAAGTATGGAGGTTTGAATATCAACATTCTTTTTAAACAGGCTACATTAAATGACTACATATAAGCCAAATAGGGTGACTTGAAAAATTTGAACTTTTCCTTTTCCAAGTATTATAGTAAAGGAAGGATGTAAACAAATGCTAACGACATTAAATTCTATTTTGAAGACCATGTTTCCTTTTAAATTACATCAGTTATTCACAAGTGTACATGGGTTCTAGCAGATAGAATCCCACTAAAAAGCATCAGTTGTAACGTGATCGAATGTGAAAACCTTCAAAGAGTATAAATAATTTTGCCAGGCAGAGTATGTTTATTTGATTTTCTTCCTAAACATTCCATCAGCAGTATGCCTTTTGCTAAGTTAAAAGCTTAAAAAACCCATAGCATACAGATTTAGGAGAAGATTAAGAAAAGTTCCTGTTTTACAGATGGTGATTAAGGCTTTAAAGAGATCATTCTTACTGTAACAAAGATTTCAAAGGATAAATATATTTCAAGGGTGAATATATGAAACTATCCAGTAACCTTCAGCTATTTTAAATACATCCTTGCTTCTTGCTTGTTGTGCGTTTCTACTTCAGAAAAAACATATCCTCAAAAATACAAGTGCACATGCTACTCAATGGTAGCACCAATTGTTGCTCTTTAAAATGTATTCTTTGTTTATGTATGGATACAATGATACTCAAATACTGGAGAAACAAGAAAAGCTCACACTAATGCATATAGAATTCAGTTTTAGTGTCTGACCTGGAGCTGGTTTTCATGACCTGTAGCTTTACTGCTGAGCTGCAACCGTAGGGCCTGAATCTCCTTCTCGTTTGTCTTCTGTACAGTCTCTGCCTCCTGCTGGGCCTCACTCAGCTCAGTTTGGAGTTTCTGCCTGAGCAACAATAGATCCTCTTTGTCACATAGTTGGGAGCAGAGCTCTTGGTTCTCCTGACGCAGTTGCTCCATGCAGGTGTTGAGCCTCTCTGCCTCCTGGGCAGCTGCCTCCTCTAGTTCCTGCAGTCGTGACGACAGGCCTTCCCAGCGCAGACGAGCCTCCTCGCTTTGAGCAGTCAGCAAGCAGACGTGCACGCCGAGTTCTGCTGTTTCTGTGTTGGCCCTGTGAAGGGCCTCCTGTGAGTCACTGTTCTCCAGACGCAAAGCTTCACAGTATAGTTTCAGCCTCTCCAGCTCCTCCCTAGAGGCCGTCACCTCCGCAGCCAGCCCCACACGAGCCTGAGCCTCACCATCACGCTCCCGTATGAGAGCCTCTTCACGCTCTCGAGATCTCAGAATCTCGTCCACGTGCTGGCGGTTCAGGTCCTCCACCTGGGCCTTCAGCTGATCTGATAAAACACGGAGGTCCTCTCTGGAGGCCGCTGTGACATCCTGCAAAGCCTGAACCTTCATCTTCTCCTCGTTTCCCGCCAGCAGCTGAGCCCTGAGGTCCACCACCTCTTCTCGGAGCCTGGTCACCTCCCTTTGGTTGAGCTCCAACTGGGCTTCAGCGATAACCAGCTTGATTGGGTCCTCTTTGGTGTCCAATGTGGAGGTCTGATGTTCATCGTGAAGCTTCTGCACTTTTTCATTGCATTCTGCTGCTCCTTTTTCATGGTGCATGGTCCCGCTTTCCAGCTCATCTACTCGAGTTTGAAGAAGGGAACAGTTTAAAGTCTGGACTCTCAGGTTTGCCTCGGCTTCATTGAGCTTTTCAAGCAACTCTGCTTGGCACTTTTGGGACCCTGTGAGGTTGTTTGCCAACATGTCAGCTTTTGTATTGAGGAAGTCCAACTCCTGTTGGGTTGTAGTTAATTCCCTCTTCATTGAGGACTGAGTATCTAAAAGCTCCAAATTGTCCTGCTGTAACCTTTTCACTTGAGTATCTAACTGATCATTCTGGAGTAACATCTTTTGGAGAGTCTCTTCAAGTTGCAGGTTTTCATCTAAAAGCTTCCTCTCCCTGTCTTCCACGTTCATCTTAGCAGCTTCAACTCTACCCTTTAACTGCTGTTCAGAGGCTCTTAAAGCAGCCAGCTGGTCCAGCAAGGCAACTCTGGTTTCAGTCAGCTCTGTAACACTTGCCTCAGTTGTTCTTACTGTTTGGAGAAGCTCTTTGTTCACTTCCATTAGATGATTGCACTGGTTTTTGTAGTCCACATGATTTCCAGTCTCACAACAAACATAATTACTATCATCAGTTTGGAGGCACAATGACTCTGCTTCAGCATTTAGCTTCTCTAACTGTTTCTCCAAATGCTTTATCTTTTCTGAATGAGCAGTTAGATCTTTTTCTCTACTTTTTAGAGTTTTTCTTAATTCCAACATCTGTCCCTCCAGTTCCTCACAACTCATACTGCATCTTTGCTCTACCTCCTCCTGCAACCTTTTTCGGAGTTCCTCCGCCTGGCGCTCCCTGCACTCCAGAGAGGCCTGGACATCCTGCAGTTGGGCTCTCAAGTTTCCAGTCTCCTTTTCTTTCAAAGTTAATGCCCCTTGAATTCGACCAACTGCACTCTGGAGTTCCTCTAACCGTGCAAGAGCCTCCTCTCGTTCAACATGTGCTCTGGCTTTGACTTCATCAAGCTTCTCCTCAGTATTCTTCAACTTTTCTTCACTGAGTTTTAGATCCTGGGACAAATGTCTGGCTCTTTCCTCTGCCTCTCTTTTTGCCTCCAACCTCTCCTCCTCTGCAGTCTTAAGTCTTTCTAAGAGTTCCTGGATTTTCCAGGCTGAGTCACAGTAGCTGGCGGTTTGTTGTCCCCTTTCATTAAGAGTCTCGTCCCACTTAGCCAGAAGCTCCATATTTTTGCACTCGGCAGCTTCGAGTCTCTCTTGCAAATCCTTCGGATTCTGGTAGTGATTCAGTCTGTCCTCATGACCAGTTTCTGAGTTACACCGGGCAAGGACAGATGCCGAAATGCTTGATGTCTGAGCCGATAACTGACCTTGAAGCTCTTTGACGACACCTTTCAGCTCAGCTGCCTCTTTACTCAACTCCTGCACATGTACCATAAGCTGCTGCTGTCTGAGCTCAGACTGGTCAAGCTCAATGCGCAAATTCTCTGCAATGCTGGAGGAAGAATGTTCTTCCAAATCTCCAAGTTCTCCAAGCAGACTGTGACTCAGATCCGGGACCTGAAGGCACCCATGTGCCTACTCAGTACATTGAAATGGAGAAAAGAGACCTTTTGTTAAAATATATAAAACAACTATCATATTTGACCAGATATTTGATTCAAGTTTGTTTATTGATGGCCAACAGAAGTGGATTACCTGGGAGTGTGAATTGCTTCCGATCAGGCTGTTGATGCTGGAACAACGACTTGGAGATTTCCACAAGAGATTTTGTGAAGCAGCTCCTAAGGTTCGCCTTCACATAGTGAGAGGAAAAAAACTGAGGGTTACATTCATAAAGAATAACAAACTAACACTTTATCTTGAATTTACGACTAAATTTGTAACATTGCATACACAGATCAAGTACAAAGTACTCCATGTCCTAACAGATTGTAAACAATGACTACGTCCTTCTACCGCCTTTTTAAAATGATTAAAACTTGCCACCACCCAGCCGGCTGCGAAGGAAATCTGCTTCAATGTAACCTTCCTTCCAATATGATTGAGACATTAGACTGTTGTATGATTATTTCACTCTAAAATCCTTACATATTGCACCTTTAACTAGAATACTGCTGAGATATTTCATTAAAAAAGTTATTGTATTATTCATGTTAGAATCAATGCCACTTTACCGTAACACCATAGTGGAAATGGGCCTACTGTTTCTGCTGCCTGCAAACCAAGTGCAGCACAAAGCATTGGATGCAGTGGTCTAAAGAATTTCACTTCTGGAGACATATTTTCTGGAATGTAGATATCATGTCCGACAATCCAATGAACTAGTCTGGGTTTGGCAGTTACCAGGAGAACACCACTTGCCCACAGTGTCCAGTATAAAGTTTGGTTTGGTGGGGGTTATGGTGTGAGGTTGTTTTTCAGAAGTTGTTCTTTGCCCTTTATTTCTAGAAAAAGGAACTCAGATTGCTTCAGTCTACCTGGACATTTTAGTTTGGGGATGACAACTTCCTGTTCTGCTCCGCACCAGTGCACAAAGTACAGAACATAAATGAGTGAGTTAGATGTAGAAGAACTTCACTTGCCTGGAGAGAGATCTGACCTCAATCTGATTGAGTATCATTGGGAAAGCCTTCCCAAAAGTACTGAAACCATTATAGTCACAAAGATAGACTGAGGCTATATAAAACCTATTGATTAAGAAGGGGATGTTACTCAAGTACACAGTATCTGTGTGAAATTTTAGGCAAATTAGTGTGTGCAGGTTTACTGAAAACCTTGTCTGATATGTATCTAGATGTGAATAAATGAAATGCATTTCATGTAATTGAAGTACATATGTGGCTTTTGACCCACCCCATTTGATAAAGGGCATTTATGAATTCGGATAAAAGGGAATTGCGTCTGGACACGGTACGTTACTTTTGCAATGAAAGTTATAGTTTCATTAATTTATTTTTTTAAACATATCTAAGGACCTGCTGCTAATGCCATAATAGGGCTGGACGATAATTCAATAACAATATGTATTGATCTATAGATGTGGGGTGCAATAAAAAAAAAAGGGTCATTAAAAAGGTCAATAAAAAAAGTTTCCCTATATTTTCATTATAGCCTATCTGGTAGCTTATTACTACTTATTACTTACTTCAAACCAATTAGAAACATAGACCCAGACAAGCTCCATCGCCAAGCCCTTCGTTCCTCTCAAACCACAAAAGAGATCAAATGACTTAAACTACAAAACAAATCACAGCAAGGACTGGGGGGGTAAATGTTCCCGAAAAACGTTAGTCGTTCACCAGCAGGTACATGTTGCGTCCTGTTTTTGACCAATACTGTACACAAATTAACACTAAATGTAACAATAATCAACAAAATAAAACAAGAAATAGTCTTCTTATCTTTCTTAGAGCCAATCCTTGATGCAGTCCCACCTCCACCTTGAACCCCCCCATCACTCCTACAGCACACCTCACAATGTCTCACAGCTCTCATACATCTCTGCACTGCCCTAACATACTTCTCTGACACTCCAGACCACCTCAAGCAAAAAAACAGCTTTTCTCTTGGCACCCTGTCATACGCTTTCTCTAAATCAACAAAGACACAATGCAGCTCACTCTGGCCTTCTCTGTACTTCTCCATCAACATTCTTAAAGCAAAAAATTGCATCTGTAGTACTCTTTCTTGGCATGAAAACGTACTACTGCTCACACATGCTCACTTCTGACCAAAGCCTAGCTTCCACCACTCTTTCCCACAGCTTCATTGTATAACTCATTAGCTTTATTCCTCTGTAGTTCCCACAATTCTGTACATCTACCTTGTTCTTAAAAATCGGCACTGGAACACTTTTCCTCCATTCCTCAGGCATCTTATCACTCTTCAAGATCTTGTTGAAGAACCTAGTCAAAAACTCTACTGCCACCTCTCCTAGGTCTTTCCAAACGTACCTAGGTATGTCAATAGGACCAACTTCCTTTCCCTTTTACATCCTCTTCAAAGCTTTCCCAAAGTAAATGATTACAGTCATATGTATCAAATGTGTTCATGCTCTCTTGCTTTATTGATCTTTCTCTTGCTTTATTGTGTATCATGTGTAATGTGTGTTTCATGCCAATTTGCTACTTTTACTTTTAATTTCCAATGTTATATTCTGTTTGTTTTGTTTTTTAATCACCAAATCATGTAAAGCACCTTGAATTACCATGTTGTTGAAAGTGTGCTAGACAGATAAAATTGCCTTGCCTTGCTTTCCTCACTTCATCCTTACTAATCTCCGCTACTTCCTGATCCACAACAGTCACCTCTTCTACTCTACAATCTCCCTCGTGTTTTCCTCATTCATCAGCTCTTCAAAGTACTCTTTCCATCTTCCCATCACACACTTGGCACCTGTCACTACATTTCCATTCCAATCATTAATCACCCTAACCTGTTCCACATCCTTTCCATCTTTATCTCTCTACCTTCCCAACCTCTACAAATCATTCCCTCCCTCCTCACTGTCCAACCTAGCATACAGGTCATCATGCACCCTTTTTTTGGCCTTTGCCACTTCTACCTTCACAATGCGCTGCATCTCCCTATACTCCTGTCTACTCTCCTCAGTCCTATCAGTGTCCCACATCTTCTTAGTTAACTTCTTTCTCTGTGTATGCTCCTGGACTTTATTGTTCCACCACCAAGTCCCCTTATCTATGTTCCTCCTTCCAGATGACACACCAAGTACTCGCTTACCTGTCTCCTTAATCACCTTAGCTGTAGCTGTCCAGTCATCTGGGAGCGCCTCCTGGCCACCAAGAGCCTGACTTATCTTCTCCCTAAATCCTTGAAACACTCTTTTTTCAGTTTCTACCACCTGGAACTGTGCTCTGGCTTTGTTCTCTTTACCTCCCTCACCATCAGTTTCATCCTACAGACCACCATCCTATACCGTTTAGCTACACTCTCGTCTATCACTACCTTGCAATCACTAATCTCCTTCAGATCACAACGTTTACATAAGATGTAGTCCACATGAGTACTCCTACCTCCACTTTTATAAGTCACTCTTTGTTCCTGCCTCTTCTGGAAGAAAGTATTTACAAAAGCCATTTCCAACCTTTTCATAAAGTCTACCACCATCCGTCCTTCTTCGTTCCTATCCTGGATACCAAGCCTGCCCATCACTTCCTCATCACTTCTGTTCTCTTCACCAACATGTCTTTTAAAGTCTGCACCAATCACCACTCTCCCAACTTTAGGGATACACTGTATTAGGGTTGTGCCGAGGGACGATGTCATCGTCCATCGTGATGGCTGACCGACATCACGATTGTAGATCATGACGCCCACAGCCATCATGATCTACAACGACTCCTTAAACAACTATTTAGTATGAGCTACAATAACACTTAATTTCCGCTTAATGAGCGCATGCACAGTGTAGCTTGAGATTAAGTAATGGTATTATTTGGTCATTGTTGCAACATTTAAGTAGCACTTGTGTAAATTTTGTAGCAGTTTATAGCACTGTGTAGTAAACATGGCATCTCATCTCCTTAATTGTTTTCAACACTTCAAAGCCTGGCTTAGCTGGAGATCAAACTGTGTATGCTACAGATGAGCAATATCAGATGAACATAAAGTTGATGTTGGAACGTTATCTTCCTTTGGTAGTGTGTCCTCTATTCCCATGGAAGCGCAAAGTAAATATGAAACAATGCAAAAGGCATATTAGGTAAACCTAACTCACCACACCAATTTAGTTTCTTGCTGAAGAAATGGACTGAAATTTGCTCAGAGACTCGTTCTTCAGAAAAAAATACATGGGTGGAAGCCAGTCAAGTGAGAAAACTTCCTTTGGTTTAGTTTTGGTTTAAACACCAAATCACAACTATCATCAAAAGCAGATGTCTTCAAGTTGTATTCAAGAAACAACAAGCAGAACCGAAAACTTGTCGTGAACCCCTCACGAGAA